>JAPDHH010000216.1:0-86657 GCA_032158285.1 Phytophthora sansomeana
TTAACGTCGGTCTTCCTGAAGGATTCCCCGATCACCCTCACAGAGGCTTTGAGACCGTCACGTACGTGCTGCCAACGTCCAAAGGAGGGATGCGACACGAAGATTTCATGAAGAACAAGGGGGAACTTCGGCCGGGAGATCTCCAATGGATGACGCCCGGAAGAGGCATCATGCACGCAGAGATGCCCTCGAGCAAGGAGCATGCGCACGGTCTGCAGCTCTGGATCAACCTGCCGAAGGAGAGAAAGATGATCAAGCCACGGTACCAGGAGATCAGTCGCGAGTCGGTGCCGCATGCGTTCAATGCTGACAAAAGTGTGGAGGCGATCGTGTTTGCCGGCGAGGTGTTCGGGTATAAAGGACCTGTTGAGACAGAAGCTCCTGTCACGTACGTTCACTTCCTACTCAAACCAGGGGCGACCATGGAGTACGTAGTCCCAGCCACCCACAATGTGTTTGTGTATGGCATTTCGGGAACGGGGAAGTGTACAAGTGCTGACGTCCGAGAGCACGAGGCGATCACGTTGCAGAAGGAGGGAGACGGTGTTTTGTTACAAGCCGCCGAAAATGATAACCTTGAGGTAGTTGTCATGACAGGCGAGCCTCTGAATGAGTCCGTGTTCCAGTACGGACCTTTTGTGATGTCTTCAAGAGATGACATTCAACAAACGCTGCGCGACTTTGACCTACGTACAAATGGCTTTGAAGACGCCCACGGTTGGAGATCCGAGATCGCTCCGCGTCGTCGCCATCGCTAATTTTCTCATCGATAGCTAGAAAAAAATATTTTTGAAGTTTCGGTTTTATTATCACCACTACACTACTTAAGTGTATTGATTTTTGAAATGCAACTTGTTTGATCGTCGTATGTAGTTTTCAGACTTCATCGTTTGCACTACAGGTCCTATAATACCAGTACTTCTCGGTTCGTTAAGAGTACCAGAGGTGAAGGAACAATTGTGTTCGCAATGCGAATTATTCAACTTTGTCTTGAAGACGTAAGTGCTTCTCTCTAACTATGGATAACAGGGCCGCAATGATAATTGCACCCAAAACCTATTTACACTTTAATTGTACAAGCAGCATTAAAATGCTGCTTGTGTGTTTTCATCTATTGTAGCATGTATGTAGCTGGCTCGGTACTTAGCAGACCCCGCTTTTCCCAAAGTTCCAACTGATTTCCTCAAAAGGTTTGGCTTCCACACCTAGGTAGTCAAGCAGGGTTCAGTAGTGACGTCCCTCAGTGCGAGGTATACGATAAGACACCAGACCGCTACTGGCCGTCTGTGGATAGGGACGACGAGGAGAACACGTTATCGGCAGCTTGCACCCCCGGGATGGGTCTGTGGGCTTGTGTCCGGCAAAGTAACCCGTATTTATACACGCATGGGGTGGACATCGGGGCTTGCTACGCCAATTGCACTCGCAGGTCCCTCCGTCCGTCGGTCATCGGAACGACCACTTGTTCGTCCTGACCTCTGTGGTCGCTAACCACAGTCCTCGTCCACCTACTGTCCATCGCCCTCATAGCACTGCCCTGCCTCCTACAACCTCACCTGAACTTTCAGTAACCCGTGCTTCGGCGCAACCTTCTTGTTAGTCTTAACTGTCCTCAACCCTGAGTACAATCGCAACTGAGGGTCGAGCCGGCCAAACCGCCGCTCGCTACCCTCCTAACTACCGTAGCCCCAATCCCCGTCGCCTATACTAACTCTAGCTACGGCGCCATTCTACTCCTATCTGGACCTCTCCCTCTTCGTGTCGACTCCACGTCTCTGCGGCCTCCTGGCCTCTCGTTCGCCTCGCTCACGTCGTCTCTCCTTCGCTCATACTCTTCGCTTCACTCGCTCCGCTACGTCATCTCTCCTGCGATCTTCGTGCACTCTACTTCAACGTCGTCTGCTCTCCTGCCGGTGCCGCTAGCCACCTGGCTCGTACTCGTCACCACACGTCTCCTGCCTCACATCTTCGTCCCGATCCCTCGGTGCACCACACCACGTCGATCTTCTTGCTAAGTGCCACTTCAACCGCTTCACGCCCGTACGCCAAGTGACAGGCCACACAACTACACGCCATCCCCGGCCACAAGATCGTCCGCGATCTTGCCGGCGTCCAGCAATGACTCGAACTCGTCCGCTGTGAGCCACCGCCTTGCCGTAGGCCCTCCTGGTCTCGTTCCGTACTGCACCTCATGTTCGAGCACATATCGCCCAGCTCTGTTCCGTACACGTCTTCTCGCCCGTTCAACGACGTATCCTGCCGTCTCTGCTTGCAGCAACCGCGGCAAAGGTTCACGCTGCCGCGGCCGTCCGCGTCCCCGCAACATCTCCACGTTCGCTGCCGTTCCTCGTGTCGTGGCGTCTGCTCCAGCTGCTTCTCCGTCGTGCTGCTGTACGTCGCCACCGACGTCTCTCGTACTCTCCACCGACACCACGGGCCTCTTCACGCTCGTGAAGCCCGTCAACACCGTCTGCACCCACTTCCGCTGTCGCTGGCGTCTTCTGCTGGTCACGTGCAGCTTGCCGCCGAACTGCCCGTGCTTCTCGCGCTGCGTCGGCTTCCTGCCGCCTCTGCTGCTTGCTCGAGTCCTGGCTCCCGTGTTGTGCATCTGCTGGAGCCTTCCTCTTCTGCCGTCTATTCGGTACTGCTGGACGAGATGAGGGCTTGCTGCTGCCACTCGTCTCTCCTGTTCCTCGCGCACCCGTGACTGCTATTTCTGGCACAGCTTCTACTCTCGCTGGCTCTGCTTCGACTGCGCCTCCGCCAGCTTGCCTAACAGCTTCCTGCCGCTGTACTACTGGCTCTGGCTGACTCGTCACTGCATCTCCGTTCTCATCCGGCCTGGTCGTCTGATCCGCGTTCTGTGCGGTGGCTTCCGCCGCCCCACTTGACTCAGTGACTTCATTCCTCAAGTCGCCTCCTTCTCCGCTCTGCCCGTCGTCGTCGTCTTCCTCGGCCAACTCTCTCAAGATGCGTTCCGCTACGTCGCCCAAGGAGTCGCTCGGACAGTGGCTCGACACCAAGAAGCTACAGTGTACCACCAAGTGCTCGCCCGTGTCCTCGCGCAGCACCCTCCAGTTATCAAACCCCGCGTCCTCGACAATTTGCGCTGGCCCGACCCACTGGTGAGAGAGCTTCGTAATTCCTTTTCCTCGAGGCGGTCGCAAGACCCACACTCGATCTCCCACGTCGAAACTAACTTGCCGTCTTACTCGTTTGTCGTAGTACCTTGCTCGTCGTTGCTGATCCTTCTCGAGCGCCTTCTTTGCTGCTTCCGTCGCCCGCGTCAAGTTACTAACCAGCTCTCTGTGAAATTCGGCAAACGCCCCAACTTGCGTCACGCCGCTGCTCCTCAACAACTCGTTCGGTGCCCGAAGGCGCCGCCCCATCATCAACTCGTTAGGACTGTACCCTGTGCCCGAGTGCCGAGCTCCGTTGTACGCATAAGCTGCGCATGACAGCCACCGATCCCAATCGTCCTGCGCCTCCGAGACATAGATCGCCACCATGTCCTTCCATGTCCGATGAAAACGCTCCACCAAGCCAAGGAGAGCCGGCCTGTACGGCACCGGTGTAATCTGTCTTGCTTGCAACAAGTCTACCAGCGCATCAACGATCGCCCCATTCAACTCTGGCGCGCCGTCCATGACAATCTCGCGCATAGGCCCGTAGACCATGACAACCTTCTCCATGATGAACTTAGCGATGTCCTTAGCCGTGTGGCTAGGCACCGCCGCCACAACTGCATACCTCGTCGTATAGTCTACAGCCGCCACCACGTATCTGTTTCCACTTGCTGTGATCGGCAGTGGACCCGCAACATCCAGGGCCCACCGATCGCCCACATCTCCGACACCTTGACTGCGTAGCGGAGGGATCACCTCCTTCGCCTTTGACTTTCTCGTTCCGCAATCCCGACATGCTCGTACCCACCGTCGAATGTGTGCACGCATATCCGGCCACCAGTAGCGCGCTGCAATCCGCGCATACGTCTGGGGCACTCTCAAATGACATGCAAAGATAGAGTCGTGGTTCTCGCGAAGCACTGTTGGCCACAACGCCGCCGGCAGGATCACACGTGGACTGCCGTCGTCCTCGCGGATGTAGACCACGCCGTCCAACGTCACCACTTCTCGTCCTGCATACTTCTTCTTCTCCTTAAGCTTCTGCACCGTCTTGTCCTCAGCCTGCCGTGCCCGAATCTCTTCGTCGGTCAGCTGTCCTTCACTTCCTCGTGCTGCAGCCTCTGCCGCCGTCTGATCAACTCCTCCTGGTTCGACCGCCGTCACCGTCCTAACTGGTGCTCGTGACAAAGCATCTGCTACTACATTGCTCGATCCGGGGCGATACACCACCTCAAAGTCGTACTCCTGCAACTGCAACGCCCATCGATGCAATCGTCCCGTCAGGTCCTTCGAAGTCATGAGCCATTTCAGAGCTGCATGATCCGTAACTAGTTCAAACTTACGCCCGTAGAGGTAGGGCCTAAAGAGTTTCACGGCCCACACGACTGCCGCGCACTCCAAGTCCGTAATGCTGTACTTCGCCACCGTCGGTGAGTTCACCTTCGATGCATACGCCACTGGTTGCTCTCCGTTTCCTTGATCCTGTGTCAGGGCAGCTCCTAGCCCGACCACCGACGCATCCGTGACCAGCTTGAAGGGCTTGGAGAAGTCCGGATACGCCAACACCGGCCTCTCCGTCAATGCTTGCTTCAAGTAGTCGAACGCTTCCTGCTGTGCCTCAGCCCAGCGCCAAACCGCGCTCTTCCTCAACAATCTAGTTAGTGGTGCCGCCTTACTTGCAAAGCCCGCGACGAACCTCCTGTAGTACCCCGCCATGTGAACGAACCGCTTCACCTCTTTGACGTCCTTGGGCACCGGAAAATTGCGTACGCTGTCTACCAGACTCTCCATTGGCCGCACACCACTACCGTCCAGCTCATGTCCTAGATATTCTAACCGCTCTTTTGCAAACGAGCACTTGCTGGCCTTCAACGACAGCCCAGCTTGTGCCAACCGCTCTAGTACCATCGCCAACTCGACTACGTGACGCGTCATATCTCCTCTCGAAAACACAATCACATCGTCCAGATACACCAAACAACTCTCCCAGGTAAGCCCTCGAAGTACTGCGTCCATCATCCTTTGAAACGTGCCTGGTGCGTTCGCTAATCCAAATGGCATTCTTATGAATCGAAACAGACCTTGTCGTGTGACGAACCCGGTCTTGTCCCGATCTGCCTCTGCCACAGGAACCTGCCAGTACCCTGCGTGTAGGTCCAAGCTCGTGAACCTCCTAGCACCGTGCAAATTATCCAGCGTGTCGTCGATCCGTGCACGTCGCGTTTAGTGATAGCGTTTAGAGGCCTATAGTCGATGCAGAACCTTGACGTCCCGTCCTTCTTCTTGACGAGGACGACCGCAAAGCCCCACGCCCCACTGCTCGGCTCAATCACCCCATCTTGCAACATGCCGCCCACTTGTTCGTCGATCACCTGCTGTTCAGTGTGTGCGTGCCGTCTCGCCCGCACCTTAATCGGTGGCTCGTTGCCCGTATGTATCGCGTGCTCTACCCCCAGTGTTGTCATCGGAGGGCAGCCCATCCTTGGTTCCAGCAAGGCCGGGTAGTTCCGCAACAACTGCATCAACAACTCCTTGTCCTTCTCGTCCATCTCGCCGATGTCCAAGTCGCTCTCGTTGCTGAGCGGATCCTTCCGGTTCTGCAACTCGTCTTCCATCCAGCTCTTGACGCGCTCTCTCGTCAGCTCGCCGTTCATCTCCAGCACCACCATGTCGTCGTTGGTCGGTGCCCATGTCCCCAGCTTCTCACGCGTCGGCAACTTCGTCGTCTTGCCCACTAAGTTCAACACTGGGACCACAATCTTGCCCCCTCGAACCGTCGTCAAAGTCGGTGCCAACAACAGGTGTGACTCCTTCCGCTCGGCCGGCATGAACATACCCGTCGTGCCTTCCGGTGCAGCCACTGCTAACTCGACATTGTGACAGGTCCTCGTATGCACCTTCGTCTTGCGCACTAACCGAACACTACCCGCTACCCGCTGCTGCTGCTCGTCTGATTTCGTGCAGGAGAACGGCACGATCTTCTTTGTGCCGCCCCCGTACCACTTCATCTCACATGCCGTAAAGTCGATCTTCACGCCGTTGTGCATCATCCAGTCCTCGCCAAGCAAGAACTCCTCAGCTGCGCCCTCGACCACTAACGCATCCACAGCCATCGTCTGCCCGTACTGAGTCTCCATCTTGAACCTCCAGACGCCTAGTACTCTTGACACCGCGCCCGTAAAGCCCTCGACGTAATCCACCGGCGGCAACTCGTCTTGCCGCGCGCCCAAGTGTTTCCACGACTCACCAGCTACGGTGTACTGCGCACCCGTATCTAGTTTAATGTCGCACCACTGCTCTCGTATCTTCACTCTCGCTGTTGGCAACGTGTCCGTTGCCGGAGCACGCACCGCTCGTAGTGCACCAACACGTACTGGACGTCGACCATCGTCAACCCATCCAATACTCAGCTGCTTGTACACTCTGTCACTGTGGTAGTGATACTGCTTCACCGGCTTCTTCCGGCTCGCCGTCCTCCGTAGTTGTTCGGTAGCGCGTGGCAACATGAAGCCGATCGCCTCCACCTCTCTGTCTGTGAACATGCCTGGGTTTCGGTGTCCGACTACGTTGTTGTGCACACGTACGTCCACCTGTCGTTCCCGTTCAGCTAACCACTCTCGAACTCGACGCTGCTCTCGCGCCCTTGCCTTTCGTACTCTCTTCTCGAACCGCCTTCTTGTCCTCGAAACTTGCAGTGTTGGCCTCTCAACGTCGATTGCCTCGCTCGCACCGATCGCATCCAGACCAGCTGCCGCCACAACTATCTGCTTTGCAACACCATCACGAGTACCGTACTCGCCACCGCTGCCACCGCCTGCGATGTCTTCCAGCCGTTCCTCTTCAGTGACTGCTAACTTCGCAAGACCGTCCTTCAGCACAGCCTCTCGTGCTCGCACTTCGCTCAGGGCTTCGGCCGCATCTGCACTCCACCCCAACGCTTCACGAAACTCACCACTTGGCTCAGGGGCCTCGACGTTCGCTTCTGCACTGACCCCTTTGCCCAAATCTTCCGTCTGTTGGCTCCCGACGCTTGGTTCCCGCCTGGAATTCACCGTCACCGCCTCATCACCGG
The DNA here is from genome assembly GCA_032158285.1 of Phytophthora sansomeana. Taxonomy (NCBI): domain Eukaryota; phylum Oomycota; class Peronosporomycetes; order Peronosporales; family Peronosporaceae; genus Phytophthora; species Phytophthora sansomeana. The sequence goes on from JAPDHH010000216.1 coordinate 7,198, forward strand.
CTGCAAGTTGTGCAGCGATCTCTTCTCGTTCTCGCCGCCGTACGTGCCGCTCGTGTACACGATCCTTCCGCTTCTCTCGCTTACGCAGCTGTCGCCGTTCCTCACATCGCTGTGTCGCCGCCGCTAGAGCCTCCGCCGCCTTCATACGTGTAGTCTCGGCTGCCGCCAGGTCATGACGTCCTTGCTCCAGAGCTAGCGCCATCTTCAACGCTTCTGGCGTGGCGCTGTCTGCTGCCTTCTGGCGCGCTCTGCCGTCTTCTTCTGCTGCGAGCGTTGCCAGCCACGTGTCCAGTTGCCCCACCATGAGTGTCTTCCGTTCGTCGTCCGTGAGCACGTCCGCCAGCTTACGGTAGTCCACCGTAGCACGTCCAGCACCCGCGTCCTGTCGTCCTCTGCACTACGATCGTCGCCGCCGTGCACAGCATCACTGCCACCCACGTCGCCTTCTCCGCGTGCAGCATCACCTTCGCATACGTCGCCACCGCCGCGTACGTCACCACCGTCACGTACGTCGTCACCTTCGCGTACAGTGCCGCCGACGCTTGTCTCTGCCGACGCACTAGTCTTCCTCGCCGCATTGCTCGTCACTTCTGCCTACTCTCGGAAGCGTACGTACTTCTGCGCCGACTTCTCCTGGACGCCGCTTCCACCAACTTGAGGCAGCACCGCCACTGACCACTCGACGCCATCCCCACTCTTCGACACGTCGCTGCGGGTGGCTGCAGGCACTGGCTGTGACGCGCCATCCCCAGTTCGAACAACTGGCTTCCGTACTTCTTGTCGCGCTGCCTCGGTCGTCTTCTTCTTGCCTTGGCCACGCCGTCTACCGCCTCTTGCCTTCGTCTTCGTCTTCTCTGCGTCTCGAGAGTGCCGTCCTGCGTCGTGCCGGCCCTCTCCTCGTTTCTTCGCGTTCTTACCCGGATCAGAGCGAGCGAGCGATAAGACCGGGGCCCTTATGCTCGCTGCTCGTTTCCCGACACTTCGCTGTCCGCTGAACCTTGCGTCGCTTGCTCCGACGTCGCGCGGTCGATCACCTTCAGCTCGCAATCTCGCGCGAAGTGGCCTGCTTGGCCGCAGTAGAAGCAGTGTGTGCCGGCTCGTGGCACGAACGGTGTCTTTTGCCGCGCCAAGTACCGCTCCTGGTTCCTCATACGACCTTCACGCGTTGAGAGGGCAGGGTTCGGAGCCTCTGATCTCGCCCCGAACGCACCGCCACCGCCGTACCGGCTCCTGCCGTTGCCGCCATCTCCTTCGTCGTCGTACTGCCGCCCAGACCCCGACGCCTCGACCTTAATCGTCTTGCCGGGCCGTTTTGAAGTCTGGTCGCTCGCTTGCCGTTTGCTCCTGGAGCCACTGACTGGCTCTCCTTCGCCTCTCGTTTGAATTTTTGAATCTGCCAGACGGTCGGGTACCAGCTGGTATCCGGGTGGTATGGCTCTCCACCAATCACCGTCACCTGACTTGCCAGCGCCCACCAATCTTCCTGCAGTATCGTACCTCGGTGGCTTGGAGCCAGTGCCCCACATCGGTCCGTATCCGCTCACCACATTCGACTTGTTGCCTCGTAGTCCAGACTGTTCTTGTCCTGCTGCGGACCTCGCTGGTTTCCGCTGGCCGTCGGCCTCGCGCACGTCCCCACGCACTCATCGCTGCCTCGAGCCCCACGCCGCAACCTTCACCGTAGTCGCCCACGTGAGGGATGGCCAAGTTGACCGCCTCGTCCAGTGTCCTGGGCCGATGCCCCCGCACGTGAGTCGCTCCAATCGAACTGCTTCAAGAACGCGACCAGCCGTCTTCGCTGAAGTCGTCCGCTCTGCTATCTCGCCAAGGACTGCGCGTACTCCAACAACCGCTCCGCCACGCATCTGCCGCCGCGCACTGAGAAGATCGACGACCTCCGGTGTCGTGCGTCTCGTCATGTACTTTGCGCGCAACATCTCCGCCAGCATCTCGATGCTCTCGTCACTTGGTGCCACCGTCTCCATCACGGTTGCAAACCATCGTTGCGCTTCTCCCTCGAGGCGAGATGCCACCTCGTGGTAAAGCTGCGCGTCGCTCCATTTCACGCCCATCGTCACGGCCTGCCGGCGAACCTCTGCTCTCACCGTCTTCAGCCACATCGTGACGGGCATGGAGTCATCCAACCCCTTGAACTTCGCCACCTTCAACGACTTCTCCTTCTCCCGGACGACCCACGGCTGCGGAGCTCCTCGCTGCACCCAACCGCTCTCGTCTCCGGTCCTCGCTGCTTGTTGTGGTGGTGGTGGCGGTGGTGGCATACTGTCGTACCCCGCACCACGTCCACGTTCACCTCCAGGGCTCGTCAGATCGACGGTTACGCCCACTTGCTGGTCTCCGGCCTTTGCTCGGGCTGCCTGCTGGTATTGCCGTCGCCGCCGCTTCCGTGACCTCCACTGCTTCCGCTTTCTCCGTCGTTCGTCGATCCCGCGTTCGCCGACCCGGCGTTCCCGGACCGTCCGCTGTCTTCACTCTCACTTGGTCGCTCGAGGCGGACACCTCCGCTCTGTCCCAGCGGAGTGTCGCCTGCGCTGCGGATCTGGGGCGACTCCAACGTTATCGCGTCTCCCGTCTCCGTCTCAACCGTTACCGTCGTAGTTGGCTTGCGTCGTTGCTGTGCCTCGGCAGCTTGTCGCTCTGCCGACGCCGCACGCCGCTGCGCCCGTTCGTCGCGTGTAGCCACGTTCGTAGTCATCCTCTTCAACCTTAACACTTCAACGTATCCAACCTCGTGTTAGTTCTCCGTTCTTCGTACTCCTCTCTTCCTATGATGCCGGACTTTCGCCCTCGGTAGCTCAGCAACGTCATCCTCTCAAACGTGCCCAGTGAGCCACTGTAATGATCACCATGTAGCTGGCTCGGTACTTAGCAGACCCCGCTTTTCCCAAAGTTCCAACTGATTTCCTCAAAAGGTTTGGCTTCCACACCTAGGTAGTCAAGCAGGGTTCAGTAGTGACGTTCCTCAGTGCGAGGTATACGATAAGACACCAGACCGCTACTGGTCGTCTGTGGATAGGGACGACGAGGAGAACACGTTATCGGCAGCTTGCACCCCCGGGATGGGTCTGTGGGCTTGTGTCCGGCAAAGTAACCCGTATTTATACACGCATGGGATGGACATCGGGGCTTGCTACGCCAATTGCACTCGCAGGTCCCTCCGTCCGTCGGTCATCGGAACGACCACTTGTTCGTCCTGACCTCTGTGGTCGCTAACCACAGTCCTCGTCCACCTACTGTCCATCGCCCTCATAGCACTGCCCTGCCTCCTACAACCTCACCTGAACTTTCAGTAACCCGTGCTTCGGCGCAACCTTCTTGTTAGTCTTAACTGTCCTCAACCCTGAGTACAATCGCAACTGAGGGTCGAGCCGGCCAAACCGCCGCTCGGTACCCTCCTAACTACCGTAGCCCCAATCCCCGTCGCCTATACTAACTCTAGCTACGGCGCCATTCTACTCCTATCTGGACCTCTCCCTCTTCGTGTCGACTCCACGTCTCTGCGGCCTCCTGGCCTCTCGTTCGCCTCGCTCACGTCGTCTCTCCTTCGCTCATACTCTTCGCTTCACTCGATCCGCTACGTCATCTCTCCTGCGATCTTCGTGCGCTCTACTTCAACGTCGTCTGCTCTCTCCTGCCGCTAGCCACCTGGCTCGTACTCGTCACCACACGTCTCCTGCCTCACATCTTCGTCCCGATCCCTCGGTGCACCACACCACGTCGATCTTCTTGCTAAGTGCCACTTCAACCGCTTCACACCCGTACGCCAAGTGACAGGCCACACAACTACATGTACAACTTGAACATGTGTGCTTTTGTTTTTGCGATTGCGTACAACAAACCGACCGCAATCCCCTCTAATCCCAGCCCAAATGTCCGTCATCCGATGCATTTGTCTGTTTCGCCACGATGATTCATCAGCACCGGTTTCCTCTGGTCATTCTTCTATTCGCCTTCTACTTGACAAACTACACCCGCACCCAAGACTTTTCCAGGATGTTCACACCTCGCCAAATCGCCAAGAAATTCGTGGCTCGACAACAGAGTGAAGGTGGCGGTGCAGTTGTGTATCGATCGATTGGATCAACTCAATTACGTAGTCTGGACCCCTTTCTCGTTCTGGACGAAGCTAACGCCGGAAAACCCGGTGGCTTCCCTGACCACCCTCACCGAGGTTTCGAGACCGTATCGTACATTCTGCCTTCGTCAAAAGGCCATTTCTACCACGAAGACTTCTTGGGAAACAAGGGAGAGTTGCGTCCTGGTGACCTGCAATGGATGACTGCAGGCAGAGGCATTATGCATTCGGAAATGCCCAAGAGCTACGAGCCTGCGCATGGTCTGCAGCTCTGGGTCAACCTCCCGAGAAACCGCAAGATGATTGAACCGAAGTACCAAGAAATTCCTCGTGAGATTGCGTGCCGCATGCCTTCAGCGAAGACAAATCCGTCGAAGCTCTCGTATTTGCGGGTGAAGTGTTTGGTACTCGCGGGCCAATTCAGACCGAGGCCCCTGTCACCTACGTCCACTTCATTCTCAACGCCAGCGCCACGCTCGAGTACCCCGTGCCGTCGAGCCACAACGTGTTCGTGTACAATGTGGGCGGCTCTGGCGAGTGCGTCGGTCAACCCATTCAACCCCACGAAGCCATCGTGCTAAAGGAAGAGGGCGACGGAGTTCTGCTAACTGCGGCCAAGGACGAGAAACTGGAGGTGATCATCACGACTGGCGAGCCGCTGAACGAGCCAGTGGTGCAGCACGGTCCGTTTGTCATGAACACGGCTGAGGAGATCCGCCAGACGTGGGAGGACTTCCAACTCTGCAAGAACGGATTCGAGAACGCCCGCACGTTGGCGTCGGAGATTGGCAATCGCCGCTAGGAGACAACGGTAGTGGACCGAGCTGGTGCTACAGCGGATTGTTTTCTTGACCCAAAATGCATTCTTTCTTTTTCAGGACAATTGTTTGTGGTAACATGTGCCGGTGGTTGAACTCCTTGCATCGGTCTCACCAGTATGATTGCGCGTACCACCAAAATCAGTGACGTGGCAATCTGCCCATCTCCCTGCCCATACAAACACCAAGTCAACACACAATCCAGAGCTTGCATAATCACACCTCTCGACCAATCACCGCGCAGGTCTCGATTGCAACTCAACTGACTGTCACTGTCGCACCTGTTGGCTAGTCTTGCATTAAACTCCCTGCTGGTCATTCTCGCATTTGCCTTCTAGTGCGCACAGCACCACCATCCACCACGAGCTCCCTCAAGTCCATTTCCAAGATGTTCACGCCTCGACGCATTGCGAAGAAGTTCGTGGCTCGTGAGCAGGGCGAAGGCGCCGGCGCCCGCGTGCACCGCTCCATTGGCACCACTCGTCTGCGCAACTTGGACCCGTTCCTCATGCTGGATGAGTTCAACGTGGGTTTGCCCGGCGGCTTCCCGGACCACCCGCACCGCGGCTTCGAGACGGTCACGTACGTGCTGCCCACGTCCAAGGGCCACATGTGCCACGAGGACTTTCTGGGCAACAAGGGCGAGCTGCGTCCCGGTGACCTGCAGTGGATGACGCCCGGCCGAGGCATCATGCACGCCGAGATGCCCAAGAGTGAGGTGCCTGCCCACGGTCTGCAGCTCTGGATCAATCTGCCGCGCAAGGACCGCATGACGGACCCCAAGTACCAAGAGATCAGTCGCGAGACGGTCCCGCACGCCTTCAATGACGACAAGAGCATCGAGGCCATCGTCTTCGCCGGTGAAGTCTTCGGCAAACGCGGGCCTATTGAGACGGTGGCGCCCGTCACGTACGTGCACTTCATGCTGAACGCCGGGGCCAAATTGGAGTACCCGATCCCAGAGAGTCACCACGTCTTCGTGTACGCGGTGACGGGCACGGGCAAGTGCGTGGAGCACTCGATCCAACCCCACGAAGCCATCGTGATGGAGATGAAGGGCGACGGTGTATTGCTGCAGGCGGATGACAACGACAAGCTCGAGGTGATTGTCATGACCGGTCAGCCGCTGGAAGAGCCCGTGGTGCAGTACGGACCGTTCGTCATGAGCACGAGCGAGGAGATTCAGCAGACGTGGGAGGACTTCCAGTACGGCAAGAACGGCTTCGAGAACGCGCACTCGTGGGCCTCGGAGATCGGCAACCGCCGTCGTTAAGCGATTGAAGAAGAAGGTGCGATTCCAAGTAACACTGGATCACTACACTCGCAACAGCACTGGAGTTATAATAGTACTAGTTGCCAACTTCCTCTATATTATATGCATCGGTAGCACAGATTAACAACATAATTCAATACGCTTGAAAACATGATGTTCGTTGTTTTCTTCTGTCTAGATGGAGCACTTCCTACCGTCACTTGCCTCGGGTTGCAGCTCTAAATGCTCCGACAAAATCGGAGTGACTGCTGCAGGAGCTCGTAATCGCTCGGAGGTGGCACTTCGTACACAAATGCTAGCAGGAAGTGCGAGGGTTGGTAACGTGATTGTCAACGCTAAACTGGTGGCAGCTCTTTGACTTGGTAGTTCGCCTTCAGTAGTTTTCGCCTTTTCTTCCGGTCGTGCATCAGTTGCAGTTTCCACAGTGCCGGACTTCTGTCGATTGATCTCACTGTCTTGCTTGGCTTTTCGTATTCTACTGCTCATGCGGCGACGCACGCGAAACATTCGGAAGGAAGATTGAATAATGATCGCCTTGCGGTGTCGGAAAGCGTATCCACGCATGGCGAGCTCGTCGACTTTTTCCTGGACGGTCAAACTCTCTAGTGGTAAAACTCGCATTGTGAGTACAAGCAGCAGGTCTGTGAATCGAATCATGTTCGGCGGACACGCCAAGTCCGGGTTTGCACTGATATTAACGCTGCCGTTGAGACCATCGTAGCTGCCGAGACCAAGACGCACCCGATACGTTAACTCCGCGATACGCGCTTCAATGTCGTGAAAAGTTTCGCGTCGTCGCTGATGTACAGCATTTGAAAGTGCAACCCACTCTTCAGGAGTTGTGTCTTCAGTTCCCAAGCTAGCGAGCATCGCTTTGTGAGTTCCAAGGCCTAGTGGTGGCTCAAGTTTCGTCAGTAGAGTCAACAAATGTTTCCTGTGTACAAGTCCCAATGCATCCGTGTCGAAGTGACTCCAAATCGTCTGAAAACGCTGCAGATGCTCAGCTTGAAACCCCAAAAGCTGCTCTTTGTCGTTTGTTCTTGCTGACATGAGAACGTACGTGTCAACCATTGTAGCAGCGTAGAGGTTTTGCAGAATCAACACGACCAAGACGTAAAAGATGTTGAAAAACAGAGCACTGATTGTCGGAGACCCGCAGTCACTCCCATAGCTCGCCGAAGATGAAGATCGGCTTCCGAGTACACATTGGGGTGGTTCGACGCTGGATGCTAAGTAGGTTGCGTACCAGTCTTCGCCTGCAGCAAATTTGACAAACGCAGCGTAGGCCATTGGGAACGTCGTCAGGTTCAGGTTTCCATTTAGCCCCGTAGCCCACCGAGTGAGTGAAAACACTTGCACTCCAACAATCGCGAAGACAAAGAGCACGTAACCAAGCAATAACGTCACCTTCAGTGTAAGTTGAACACTTGCTAATAGTGTTCGGAACAACGTCCGAAGTGCACGAGACCGCTCCAACACAAGCGATAGATGCTTGAAATCAAACGCACGAGTCATACCCAAGATCAGCAACACCGGGGAGGACGACATGAGAGGCCCGACCAACATAATGAAAGCCGTGCAGCTATTGAACGTCCTCCAGGTAAAACCTTTCATGAGAAAATCTCTCCACCCGACAGCAGCAACACGAAGCACAGCGTCAAAAGCGTAGATCAATGAGAAAATGTAGTGGAACCACCACACGCCTGCAGCAACGTCCACATCACCGTCGTTGCTCGTTCGGTGAATCGGAGACCGGTACCAAGCTAGCAGAGACGTGTGCAAAATGACCACCGTACTGATAAACCCTCGAAACGAGCGCTTTTGCATGTATACCTGGGCAAGTTGCATGAATCGGCTTGTAGGCAGCGGATACTTCGGACGCATTGCTACAATCACCTGCTTTTTCCTCAGCCAGATCAGTTGAAGGTTTGTGAGCAGCAGCGTTCCATTGTAGCACCGAAAGTTGTTCATGAGAATCCCTGCGAAGATCTTCAGCAGGTAAAATCTCGTGAAAAACAGGAACGCGACGAAGAAACCAGCAAAATACGTCGATGCAATGGCAGACGCTTGGTGTTCGCTGCTGACGTCAGTGTCGTCGACAAAGTCCATTGCGATATTCACAACTGGTAACCAGCCTTTCATCGAGACCAGGAACAGAATTGAAGACATGGCTCCTGTGATATTGTCAAAGTGCAAGCCTGACAGATTCCCCCACACCCGAGGCGTCAAAATGCCCGTCGCACTGTTCCAGAAAACGCCAACACATTTTTCAGGGGTATCAATGGATGGATCGCTGCAGTATGCGAACCGACCACCAAAAATTTGCATTCCTAGTGTTGCGAAGGAGTAGAAGAGAAAAACCGAAAGCACGACGCAATAGAAGATCGGTCTCGCAGACTGCTTCAGTGCTTCCGTGATGACTCGGAAGGTTCTCACTCGGTAAAACACTCGGATAGGGCCGAACGCTCGACCCAGTCGGAAAAGGGTGATCATCGTCGAGTGTGGCAATAAAAGCAGTAGTGAACATGCCATCAGCACCACCAAATTGATTTGGTTCCACGTATCTGAGAGGTAGCTCTTCGGTGTGAAGATAAACCCTCGTGAGATGACTTTGAGAGCGAACTCGAAGAAAAGCACGAAGGCGTACACCACATCACTCAGAGTCGTGAGTTCCTGAATCAATGAAGAGTATAACGGAGACTGCACCGTCAACATGATCGTACGGATCACAATTGCTGCGAAAATGTACTTCTCCGTCTCCTTTTCCAGCCGTCGTGCTTTCAACCGCACCCAAGACTGAGGTGGAAACAGGAACAACGATACGTCTGCCATAAGCCAGTGGCCATCAAAGAACTGCCTCACGTAACCGGTTGCACCACCCGTAGACGTCCAACCAGTCCATTCATCCGAAGCAATTGTATCCGTTGGGCTTTCGGGACCAGAAGCTGGAACAACCACAGCAGTTGCAGTAGAACTAGAGCTATCGTCAATTGGTGTTACCGTAGCCTGGTTCTTGTGTTTCCCGTGGGCTTGAGCAGGACCCTCGAGTTGAATGTACTTGCGGTCCTGCTGGTTTCGTGTCGTACCATAGTATCCCTTCAGCTTGAGGAAATCGGACGTCGGTAAGACATTGAACAATCTCGCCTTGAAAGCTTCAGACGCTGAGAGAGCTCGTTGTGCACGCTTTTTCGCACTTCCAGGCAGACTCACGTTCATAACGTCACCCTGGTACAAGTTGCTGAATTCCTCCACGAACGTGTAAATGTCAAAGAGATGAATACGTTGCATAGCGAACATCCGATCTTGAAAGAGTTCACTCAAAGTTTTCCTGCGCTCGTCGCCTTTCATGGCGAAATTCCGTAGCAGAACTACCAGCATGAAGTTTAGTGCGAGAAACCTGCACAGAACGACGTACGTGAGATAATACAGCAACGCAACGCCGAACGAGCTGGCCTGAAGCGAAGCGTGAAAAATTGGCCAGACACTTCCCCCATTCGAGAACTTAAACAACGTCAACATACTGTCGCTGAAAGTATTGAAGTGCGACTGCATTGTCAGCGGGAAATTGCCTCCAAACAAGTTCATCCCAACAACAGCAAAAACGCTGTTGAGAAGGAGGTGGAACGCGATCGAACTCAAGAAAGCAGGAACGCTCGTCAGGATAGCGTCGAGTACCAGCAACAGTTTATTGTTTTGTCGGACAACGCGAAATGGACGAACCAGTCGGAACAACCGGAGCACGAAGATGCCACGCGCGTAGCTGTCACTATAAAGCAGAACCGAGAAGGTTAACAGCAGGAACTCTACGCAGGCAATTACGAGGAGCACGAAGTCCAATCGATTCCATGGGTTTTGCAAGTATCCGAACAATCCTCCAGCAGCGGCGGCAATGATCACGAACTCGGTTCCGTACACGAGCATAAGGAAGTTCTCAATCATGTACAGACGAGCAGCATAACTGTCACTCATTCCGTGATATTCAAGCGCGAACAAGACCGAGTTGAAAAACACAACGAGGTTCATAATGTGCTCGAAAGCCAACGACTCGGCAATTGACGAAATTCGATCCATGACTGCACTCCCCGGTTCCAGTAGAAAGAAAATTCGCTCTTGGCGTAGTCGACACCAGCTCAAAAATGTGCCATCCGACCTGGTAAAAAGTGGCGATTCCAACAACCAGTCTTTGAAACGAGCTCTGTACACTTGCCACTTGGCATCGAGAACTTGCATTACGTCCGGAAATGCTTCGGTTCCTTTTGGGAATTGTACACGCGGTTTTTTCAAGTATTTCTCCATCCTCTTCTCTTGCTGAGCCAGTTTGGCAGCTCGAACAATGGACACAGTGATGTAGCTGCCTCGCACGATACCGACAAACAATGACAGGATCATGTAGCTTACAAACACCACAAGACCGATGAAGTAGATGATGGAGAAGTAGGAGGATGCTTGCTGTGCTCCATCTAGTGATGGTCCGAATCCAGACCGAAGTGTTATCAAGAAAACGGTGAGGAACGAAGCCTGAAAGGAGTGAAAACCTGTATACCCCCGATCAGGAGGTGACATCGCTACGCACTCCATATTAGACCGACACCCGGATATATTGTCTTCTATTCGGCAGAAATGGACGGGAGTCTCGGATACGTACGTCTTCGCTTCACCCACAGCCATCGGAGCGATAAAACTATCCGAGTCTGCTTGGATAGCGCAGCGATGCGAAAGTGAATCGTTGAACAGATACATCCCCAAAATCGCAAACAGGAAAAGGTAATAGCAGTAGCAGAGTACTGCGTTGCCAGCCATAGGTAGAGATATCAAGAACGTCTCCATCGTCTCTTGAAAACTTTTCCAGCGCTTGAAAATCCGCATACCTCGGAAAACACGAAGAGAGAGCAGATTAAATCCTGCTAGCGACGAGAATGGAAGTACAGCTAACCAGCTGATCGTCACCGCACAAAGGTCAAAAGCGTCCCATTTGCTTCGTAGCAACGGTAAAAGGCCTTCCAAGCCGATTCCTTTGCAAATCTGTTCCATGGTGAGAAATACCAGCAGTAAATACTCTAGGATGGTCATGCCAAACCTCGCCACTTCCGCCACATCGTCGTCGCCTTTCGTATTAGAAATGTATCGGAACGAGCGCCACCCCACGGAAGCCATACTGCCAACTACTGCAATCAGCACGGCCAGCTGGAAAGATGGATGTGCTACAACTTGGTAACAACGAGTTGGCAACCCACTCGGCAGTTGAATATCGCTGAAAGTCTCCGTATCGTCCGACCCAGCGCTTGTGTCGATACCTGCTTGTTGTTGGAAGAAAGCGCGTGCCGTATCTCGTGTCTGCTCGTCTTCAAACTCAACGTCAAACGTTGCAACTTGGTTAGAAATTTGTGGTTCTACGTTCTCTGCTGGCGCTGTTGCAGTTGTTTTAGGTGTAGAAGTCTCTGGAGGTGGCGAAGTTGCTAGTGGTTGAACGACTGAAGGGTTTTGAACAGCAAAACAGAGTGACAAGCACTTGTCATCACTCGCAGGGAGTTCGTCGCTCGTTAAATATTTGATGGTGCGCACGAAATTCGTCGTCTGACGCCCCGTTCTCACCGTCTTGACGTCCGTTAGCACCACACTAACACTCTCCTTGGTCAGTCTGGCCAGTAGTGACGGAGGCATTAAGTGCTGCATTGGAAGAGCTTTGGGCTGCCACACCAACGTCACTTTGTCTTCCAGCAGTTTCAAGTCTCCACTCGCTGGTTCCCCGCGTGCCCCATGCAGTCGAGCGCGTACATTTCCATCTCGAAGACTGTCTCGAAAGGCGTTGACGTCTCGCTCATCGTCCAAAGCGACGACGGTCTCTGCAGCGTCGCTCATGGGCTACAACACGGCAGTGCAACGACTTGTGCGGCTGTGACGCATGAAACGCGTGACGCGTCTACCGTTGCGCTCTCAACTGAGCTGCAACCTCTAACACCCGCTAAATTTAACGCTGAGCACTCTTGATGCAACTAGAACTGCAACAAGGTCCCGTTTTAAGGAAGCAGAGTGATGGTCCCTTTGTTGCCTTTTTCAGAGTGATTGTCGTTGAAGTCCTAGGGAAACCTGCAGGTTCAGCGTACGAACAGCAATGTTCACACACATACAGACTGAATTGATATCTATTGGCGCTCCAGCATTGCAATCGTCTTCTTCCGAACATTTATTTTCAAGATTTTACACTATAAAATAATTATTCTTTGCTTAGACTCGATGGAGACATGACGTTCTTGAAGCAAAAGGGTTTAACCAACCGTCTAGACCAATGCTGTATTGTTATCGTTGAGTTTCTGCTGTACTTTGGCCATCGCTCTTTTGCAAAACGAAACCACCGTTCCTCCAAATGTGGAGTTAAGATTGACTTGTGGAGACGATGGCCAAGCGACGGAAGCAGACGAATTTGCTTGCGTCTGCAGCTCCTTCGGAGCGTGTAATTCGCGGATGGGAGTGGGCGCATAAGGCGCTTTGGAATGAAGGCAAAAAATGTGGCGTTCGGATGACAGATACCATAATCTTCTACCGTGATGCTGAGAGAGAAGGCATCAGCTCGTATCTCTGGTTGTTCACTGGGAAGAGCGGTACAATTTCACGAAAGCGCATGTCGAAAGATGGATCTGTGCCGGTGACCAAAATTCGCGACAGGTTTTTGCAATTAGCAGGGCGGTCAAGTGAGTGGATTGCTGTAGTGAATTTTCTTGATGGAACACGAAAGTTGGTGGGAACGGAGGAATTTGAGGAACTTCTGCAAGCTTTGGGCACTGGAAGAAGGAGTGGTTCTTCGTCAGGTAAAAAGGTGGAAGGTCTTCAAGCTTTTATTCCGTCGAGAAGTGGCGAGGAGAGTCATATTCAAGTGGATTTTGATATTTCGAGAGATAGAGGATTTTCTTCACCAGATATTAGGATTGAGCTTCAAGCAGGTTATTTTACTGACAGAGAGAAGGGCTCTGCTCCAGTCTTACGTCCGCTATCTGCAAGTGTGTACAAGGAAGTAGAAAATGCAACGTCTACGATTGTGAATTATCTGTCAACGAGTGGAGATTCGCAGATTGCTACAGCCACTCTCGAATTTGTGTACGATGGCAACCAGACACTATGGTTGACGCATATTTCTCATGTGGAGCTTCAAGAACCTGATGAGAGAGTGGCTACACCATCTTCATTGCAGAAGAAATCATCGCTGCCGAACCTCCTGGTTGCTGCAAAAAGCGACAACTCTGTAGCAAAATGTCGCGGTGAATTTTGTCAGACTCCTTTGGCATCTCTTCCCGGTCTAGTGAGACTGATAATGATGATCAGGAAGCAGAATGACAGCAACAACTTGGATGATCTTGACATTCTCGACCAGCCAGCGTTGGAGGATACCGGACATCGATACAAGATGGGGAACAACAATTTACAACTCGCTCACGCAGAAATTGAGTTATTGAAAGGCACTTCCAACAGTTCGTCTTCTCAAATGGACAACGCTGCGTTTGGCGTACAATGGCAAGAAGCTGATAACACGTTTCGCATGAAGCTCGGTCGATCCAACCCAACGCAGTTTTACAAGCAAGTTTTTGTGTGTGCGAACTGTCATCGAGTGTATTCCGAAATCAACAAACTGCGCGACGTAGGTTTCCAAGGATCTCAGTCTACACAAGAGAAAACTGCGGTTAACTTGGATACAGGAGTGGAAACTGTTTCCAATGGTACCGAAAATGAGCCAAGTGATCCGTACGATAAAATGTTTCTGGAAGAGCTAGCGAAGCAGTCTGCCGCCATGGATCAAGAACCAGAAATGCACTCGCGGCTCAAGTCGGACGCAAATTTAAAGCGGACAGCAAATGGTCCTGAACACGATGAAAGTTTGGAACGACCAGCGAGTGGATCCACTTATTCACGAGAACGATCCGTGCTGCCTTCACTAAAATCTTCTGAGCAAAAGCTCAAGAAAAAAGCAGGACATAGTACGCATGGAGCGCTGACAACCGACGGAAGTAGTAACCAACAATCGACAGCTAATTTACCATCGCAAGCCTCGATCGATGGTAGACAATTAGCAGAAAGAGTAACCACGTTGGAGGCAGAGCTGTCACATACCAAGCACAAGCTAGCGGGGGTCGAAGCGCGAAGAAACAAACTGGAGCAAGAGATTTTACAAACACGGACTCAATGCACAGCAATGCTACGCGAAAAAGACGATCAAGGTCGAAAGCAGCTACTGGAATTGGAGTACAATTTCCACTCGAAGCAGAGCAAAGTAACACAGAGCACTAGTGACGGCAGCTCAGCCGACGAGATCTCCCGTCTTATCGAAACGATCGACTCGCTCAATCTTCAACTGGATCAAGCCAACGGAGACAAAGAGCAAGCCAAGAAACTTGTCGCTCAGACGCATCAAGCAGAACTCAAGAAACTTCATGAAAAGTATCAAATTGATATGGAAACACTGCGTCTAAGTGAGCATTCTGCCAAAGAGCAGGCTGAAAACCTACAGATGCAAATGCTGAGTCTTCAAAGTCAAGCGCAAGTCGCTACCACACAAGCCAGAAATTCCAAGGCAGCGCTAGAAGACCTGACGAAGAACAAAGTTCTCGTTCTTGAAGAGAAGAACCAACGTCTGGAGCGTCAACTGGCAGCTTTGAAGTTACACCAACGAAACCATAGCCAGCATTCACGTGGAACAGTGAACTTGGTGGCGTCAGCTTCAGTGGCAAAACATGATGTCGAGGCCCTGGAAAAGCATTTGAACAATAAAATTGAGTACTTGAAGGCTCAACTTGCGTCGGAAATGAAGTGCAAAGAGGAACTTGGAAATCATCTCGCTCAAATCACCAACGCCATGGAACAGATGAAAATCGACAAGCGGCAGGCGCTGACGGAACAGGAAGAAGCGTTCAAGAAACAATCCGAGCGCGTTGAAAGTGCATTTTCTCAAGAAAAGGAACTTCTTGCCACTCAACAGGCTGCGATGCAAGGCAAACTCGTGACTTTACAAGCGAATGTGACGGATCTAGTCCAGGAACTGACGATGTGGAAGAGCAGAGAAGCAAATGCAAAACTCGCAATGGAGAAAATGGTGGAAGAGAATGTTCGACTCACCCGACAGTTAGTGGAAGCTGAAGGACAGGTTGAAGCTCTTCAAGAAGAACGAAAGCAAGATGCTGCGAAAGTTGGCTCAATGAGTGTGACGAATGCAAGTGAAGAGACCAAACGAGTTCAAATGGAGGCTTTGTTACGTCGACTCGATAACGAGCGGCAGTACTTGAAGAGCCAACTGGAAGACCAACAAGAGATGAAGGAGAAAAGCCAAAAGCAAGTCACTGATCTCCAGTACGAGATTCAGGAGCTGAAAGACACCATGGAGGAAGCTTTGCGAGCTAGTGAACAGAAAATTAGTGCACTGGTGACTGAAAAACGAAACCAAGAGCACGAGTTGCGAGGAACAATCGAGTGTTTGGAGGAAGGCAAACTCCTCCTCACTCGACAGCTGAAAGACGTACAAACCAAATTTGCTGAAGCTCGAGAGCAGGCTTTGATTGAGCGAGATGAGATCGACAAGTCACGAATTGAAGTGAGCGAAATGCGATCTCAATTGCTGGCAGCAAAGGAAGACAGCGTGAAAGAGCAAGCGTACGCGAAGAGTGCAAGTGAACGAATGTCAAAGTCCTTAACAGCCGTGAAGAACTCTCTGAAGGCAATGGAGGACGAGAAAAATGTGCATATCAAGCGTTTGGAAGCGGAGAACGCCGAGTATATGAGCAAGTTAGCAACAACTCAAGGCGAAATGCTCGTACTGGAAGAAACGCTGGAAAAGGAAAAGGTTCAAGCGAAGAAGGAGAAAGCGTCTGCTATGCTCACTATGGTTCTAGGTGAAAAGGTTGCGTTATGGCGCTTGCGGCTGCAGCACCGTGCTTTCACTCACGCAAAACTTTACGCGAATCTCATGCGTCTGCAAAGGAGCCAAGAAGAACGCAGAGCTGAAGAACTAGGAAAGCTAGAAGAGCGTCTTCATGACGACTACATGGCGAAATGTGATGACATGACCCAAACTCTTCACGACGAGCGTCTTGAAGCGATCCGACAGATGAAAGAGCAACACGACAAAGACCGAGAAGAGCTGAATGAATTTTACCAGCAGGAGAAATCTCAGCAGCAGGAGGATCTTGCAGCAGTGTACACAGCACAGATACAGCAGATGAAGGACAAGTTCGAATCAATATCAAAGTCCGTCGAAGATAACGCAGAAACTACGATCCAAGAATTGCGGGGACAAGTCGGACAGCTCCAGCAGGATAATACCCGTCTTGCAGCGGAGTTAGCAGAAATGACTCAAAAGTGTGAGGTGATGGCTTGTACGTTTGAGGACGAGCTTGGGGCTCTCAAAGCAGATTGGGAGGCTAAGCAAGCACACTGGAACATTGATGAGGATACACTTCGAGCTGAGATTGAAACTCAACGGAACCAATATGTGGAACAGTTGAGCTCGGAGACAAGTAAACTTGTGATCGATCACACCCGTGAGTTAGCTGCGATACAAGAACTTCAAAACGCAGAAACTAATGAGCGTATTAAAGAATTTAACGCTCAATTATCGATGCTATCTGAAGAGCAAAGTCAGCGATATGCAGCCTTTCACTCAGCTGAGATGGCTGCGATGGAGCTACGGCATCAAAATGAAATGAAAGAGGCTGTTGACAGTGTAGCGCAGCGTTGGCAAAAAAATGGAGTATCTCTATGAAGCTCAGGAGAAGGCGATTCAAGACGCTGTTGTCAAGGCTGAACTCAAGGCAAGCGAAGAACTGGCATTGCTGCAGAAGGAGATGAATGAACGCAGGGGCTCTGCAGTTGTTCAGTGCACTTCAAAGTGGCAGCGTGCAATGGAGGAGCTTCAGGAACGACAAGAGGTGGAGAAAAAGATGGCGTACAATGAAGGTCAACAGGATCGTGAGAAGGAGTGGCAGCAAGCTGCACAACAAATTAAGGAGAGGCAGCGAGTAGAGCTCGATAAGGTTCAACAAGAGGCTATTGCTGCCATTCGAGCAGCTGAGGAGCGCCATGAGATGAGATTCCAGGCACAACTCGCCGAGCTTAAAACGCAGCTGGAAGTGCAGCACTCGCAAGCTCTGCAGGTTCTCACTGACGAAATTACAGCACGAGAACGAGAGCGTGCACAAGAACACTATGACGCTAGCGCAGATGTGATCGAGCAAGAGTTGACCGCGAAGTTCACGGAGCAGCTTGAAGAGCAGCGGATTGGTTTTGAAAGCAAACTTGTCGAGGAAAAAGCTCGGTTAGTTGCTACCATGACTGAAGAGAAGGAAGCCGTACTTCGACAACTGCAGGAAGATCACGAAACAAGGTGTTTAGAGCTTGAAAAAGCTTGGGCTTTGAAGCTTAAAGACTTTGCAGCAAAAGCAACTACTACAAACCAACAGGAACTCGAAACACTGCGTGAAAACTTTGACAACGAAAAGGAGGCATTGGTCAAGCAGCTCCAAGATAATTTTTCAAAGCAATTGACCGAGCAAGTTAGTGAGCAGGAAGTTCGGTTGCTTCGTGAACAAGAGGACGCCATTGCCCAAGTTCAAGAAGATTCAGAAAAGCTCATCGAACAAGTCGAACGTGCCATGGCCGAGTTGAAGAAGCAGAAGGAGCATCTCGAGACCGAACTTCAGTCTCTGCGTTCTGCTCTCGAAGAGGCTGAAGACGCACAATTCGACGCCCAAGAAAGTTTCAAAAAGCAGCAGAAGCAAGCGGTTTTCCACGTCCTCCATCTCATCATGCGCGCTCAACGCAGAATCACTAAAGAAGTGCAATCACACCAAACTTCCCGTAGTGAGATGGAAACCAAGTGCACTCGATTGAAAACGGAGTTGGCCGACGAAAAATCTCGCTGGGAAAATCTCATGACCCGAATTCTCGAAACTTGGGCACAAGTCCAAAGTCAACACGGTGAAATGACGCAAACACTCACCAATTACAAACGTGATGAATTGGTCGCCCACCGCAGCTCCAGTGCCGTATTATCCAACGAAATCTCCATCGTCACGAAACAACTGGAAGAAGTCGAAGAGATGAAAATATCTTTGGAAAAAGATATCGAAAATCTACAAACCGAAGCTCAAACCATTGAAACTTCGCTGCGAGACCTCATGGTGCAGTCCAACAGCAATGGATCGCTCAATATGGCGGTGGTAGCCAAGAAACGTCGACTGAATGAAGAGTTCGAAGCTCTTTTGGAACGGATCGAGAAGAAAAAATCCGAAATTCGGACTGTGGACCAAACTTTGGTCTCGCTTCGAACGCGACGAGAGGAAAAAGAGCAAGAAATGCGCGTCATGGAGCGGAAACTGGTCGAGATTTTGGTGCAGCAGCAGAAGCAAATGCTGCTTTTAGTCTCCGCTGTACGGGAAGTCTCTCTTCCGACAGCAGCAAGTTGATAAAACCCAATAAACCCGTATTTATCCCAAAGACAGGTTACGTTTCTCCTCTTCCAACGAATTAAACCGGTGCGACATGTCCCCACGTCGCAACAACGAATCCGAATAGACGTGGTTAGGTCCGAATAGACGTGGTTAGGTCCGAATAGACGTGATTTAGGGCCCGAATAGACGTGGAGAGCGAGGAGTTAGCCGTCGTGTGGGCCACTCTATCTGTGTGGCGCACCTTATTCGTACTAGCAATTGTGGCTATTTCGGTAAATACAAGAAAAAGGCTCGAAGTGGTCATTGCAAGGATGGACGTGCCCGAGTTCAATCTCCACACGCACATGCTCTGGGCTGAAAACAAATGGCCACCATAGCAAGCAATATGGAGTGCGCTGCCTCCTTGTGGACCTCGCTTGTCAATATTTGCTCCAAATTGAAGGAGAATCGTGGCTAACTGAGAATATTTTGGGCCTTTATTTCGCACGGTGCACATGAGAGGTGAGCAGCCTTCATTGTCGGCCATGTCGATAACAACGCGATGCTGGGTCAACACTTGAGCAGTATCTACTGCAGTAAGAGGGGTAAGACGGATAACAAAAGGGGTAAGGTCGATATCACCTCCCATGTATTGAAGCGTCAATGTGCATTACAGTACTTGAAGTACCTTGTACAAAGCTCGCGACGCCTCAATTCAGACTCACATTAATGCAATCAATGGCGATTCAGAGTCAAGGAAGCAACGACTCCACCAAATTTACACCTCTTCGTCGCGAATGGGGTCCCATGCGAGTCTCTGCTCAGTGGACAGTTTGACGTTAATTGCCTCGAGATTGTCCTTCTGGCTCTGCGAGCTGCGAGTGGATGCGCTTGCGAGCTTCCGTCTCCACCAGCGCGACCACCTATTCATGAACCAAGTTATGAAAAGTCAGTAAACCAAAATGTGGATTTTCGTAACCCCGTCAATACGTACGCGACGCTCTTCCATGTATTTGCTCTGCAGGTAAAACCCGTAATAGGCGCCCGCCAGTCCACCGCATAATGCGACCATGGCACGACCCGTAGAACTGCCGCCGCCCACGTTCACACCCCTGCGAGGGCCGCCCGCCATCATACCTGGAGGTCCGCTCATGTCGAAATAATACGTAGTGTGGAGCACTCAACTGTCGGAATAAGGTGGTGCACACTATGTAATATTCGTGGTGTTTTCTACATCAAATCCGCGAAACGACGTAGGGATCCGATCTTGGTAATGGACGGCTGTGCAGCTTGCACTCTGGAGGCGCCACGACGCTCTGGGGCAATTGTGAGCCGTCAATTGACGACTGGATGGTGATTTGGAGCCGATATCTTTCGTGGGGTATGTATGGGAACGGCTATGGGGACGATCTCCCAGACTCGAGTTGGAAAGGATATCCCACCCAGAAAGTAAATCGTTGCAAAGATGATCGGTCCGGTGTCGCGTATGTTGCTGCTTGCAGCGGGTGCGATGGCTGCCATTCAAGCTGGAACGACCCAGTGGGGATACAAGGAGACGACGGAGGAGGAGCTCGGACCTGCGGACTGGAAGGAGTCGTACCCGGCGTGTGGAGGAAAGCACCAGTCCCCGATCAACATCCCGATGCGAGAGCTGTCGCACAATGACTGGGGTATGGCCCACGCTCCGCTCAAGTACGGAGGCGACTGCGAGAAGTTCACGCTCAAGAAACTCGAGGACTTGTACAAGTGGGAGATTCACGGAGATGAACGTGCGTGACGAGTGCTTTGTTGTGGATTTACAGGGTAGTTGACGTTGTGTTGATGCGTTGTTGGTTGCAGACTGCACGGTCAAGTCGATCAACTTCGACGAGCGCGAGTACGGATTGGCCCAGTTCCACATGCACGCGACGTCGGAGCACGCGCTCGACGACTACCACTACGACGCTGAAATCCACTTCGTCCACAAGGCGGTGGACGGCAGTGGCAAGATCCTGGTGACGGGAGTGTTCCTTTACGCCGAGAAGGGCGTGGACGAGAACGCTTTCATCAAGAGCCTGTGGAACGACTTGGAGAATGGCGACGAGACGTTCGACCTGAAGGACGCCGGAATGGACTACGCCGAGATGCTCAACGGGCTCGTGGCCAAGAGCCACCTGTTCAACTACAACGGAAGTCTCACCACGCCTCCGTGTAGTGAAGTCGTGGACTGGTGGGTGCTCAACAACCCCATCCCGATTTCGTACGATGAGCTCCACAAGCTCCAAACTTTGTATGGCGAGCTCCCGGCCACGAACGACGCCTCGGACAACCGCCCCACGCAGCCTCTGAACGATCGCCAAATCAAGTACTACTGAGCGTGTAGTGCTGACAGGTTACCACGCACTCGAAGCTAGCGACAAATGGTAATGTCCGCAGCGTATGTGAAAACAAGAAAAAAGTAGGTATCTCAGTTGCAACGAAGACTTGCATTCCGAGTTCGACTGGAGTGTATCAACACGTAACAGACTTGACTTTGGAATGAAACGAGCTGCATGAAGCGGCTTGCATTTGTAGCATGACAGCTAGATATCTTACTCCACGGATTAGTTTTTCTTCTTCCTCTCTCCTTGTTCTACGCAGGCACATCAAAACGCGGCCTTGACCATTCACTAAAACTGTTTTTCCTCCTGTTCCTAAAGGTTGTATGGGTCCGTGTACGAGAACCCCTGGAAGACGTGGCTCTTACCGATGGGGGCATCAGAAACCACCGAGTCGATAACTTCCTGGCGTTTGAAGAACTCGGGCACATTGTTCACTTCACCATCAGACTTGACCACAGGCTTAAACGGCACGGGAACATCACGCTTATAGAGCTTCTCCCAGTCCACCTCGTTGAAGAACGGGTGGTCCATGATTTCTTGCGCTCCACATGGACCCGAACCCAATCGCTTGGCCGGGTTACGACAGATCAATCCGCGCAGCAGCGAGCGGGCATCGTCGGAAAACTCGGACGGGAACCGAAGCGGAAGTTTGACGATGTTCTGAAAGTTGCGCTTGCGGTTTGCGTGGTAGAACGGTGTGTAACCCGCGAGCATCTCGAAGATAAGAACGCCCAAAGACCAGTAGTCCACAGCCTTTCCGTATGGCACTCGACGGATGAGCTCCGGCGCGATGTATTCCGGCGTGCCACAGAATGTCTGCATGCCATCCTTACTGTCGAAATGGTCGTGTGACAGACCGAAATCTGTAAGCGCGATGAATCCCTGATCGTCCAGCAAAATGTTTTCCGGCTTGAGATCTCGGTACACGATGTTGTACGTGTGCAGATGCGAGATCGCCAGAACGAGCTGCGCTGAGTAGAACCGAGTGCGCACCTCATCGAAGTGCATCGCACGACGCAGATGGAAGTGCAGCGTGCCGCCGTTGTAAAAGTCCATCACGAAATACAGCTTCGCGTCGTTCTGGAAAGCATACCGCAGCTTTACCATGAACGGGTGATCCACGCCCTGCAAAATTCGCCTTTCTGTCTTCGTGTGCTCCACCTGGTTCTTGGCAAACACAGCAGCCTTCTTGATGACCTTCATAGCGTACACCTTGCCGTTTTCACCACCTGTGGCACCTGCAATCTGTTGAGGGGTCATGCCCATTGCCATCATGGTGCGTGGACTCAATAACCGCGCTCCCTTTTGTTGCTGTGGCACCTTGCGCCGGACTAGCATCACCTTACCAAAAGCACCACGACCCACCACGCGGAGAAGGTCAAAATCGTCAATCGTTAACGAATCGTACTCGCGCGGCTTTAGCTCACAAGAGGCACCTCCTGCAGCACCTCCCAGTACAGTGTCATACACTGATGGCTTGCGCGCACGCGTGGCCTGATCCCGCGGAGGCCTTCCATTCTCTCCACCGTGACCACCGGGGGACTTTGCTCGGGCTTGCTGCTGCTCTTCCAAGAGTGTATTCAGACGCAATTCACGTGAAGCACGACGCTGAAATTCGTACGGTGTCGGTGACGAAAGGAACGCGAAAACAGTATCCAGAACGGCCTTCGTTGTGTAGGCAGGACTCTCGTTGGCGCCCTCACACGGGCCCGCAGACAAACAAATACATCCGAATCCTGTGAGTTGAGCGGCGCTGGGGCTCTTCGGCGAACGAGATGACGGTGACGACGCAGTGGCGGAGAATGTGTCATCACTGTTAGACGACGCTCCAGTACCACTAGAGCCACCACTGGATGCAAACGTCGTTGCGTCGCGACTAAGCTCTGTGTTAAGTGGGAAGTCCGAGCGAGACCAGGAAATACTGTGCTGCGAGAAGAACCGCTTGAAGCCCGAGTTCCAGGACGGGTCAATTTTGTGCGAGCTCTCAATAAACGCAACATTACCCAGTCGGCTCTTGAGCTCGTAGCGGTACTTGGCAATCAATTGCGTCACCAACACTCCCCCATATCCATACGCGATAAAGTGCACCTTGTGCGCTGCCGAAGGGAAAATGTAGTTGCGCCACACGTGATCGCAATGTTCCTCGGCATTACTCGATCCTCGGATCGGCATCTTCTCCACCGTTCCGTCCGGCGTCACCATCAGCTGCGTGTTCATGTTGGGGTTCATGACCAGAATGCCGTACCCGGCTGCAATGGCCTTCTGGAAGTACGGCAGCATGGAGCCCACCTGCACGCCGTCCTTGAGCAGCACACTGCGACTCCAGATCCCACAACTCAGACCCCTGAAAGAACACACATAGACCAACAACTTCTCGGCGACACTGAAGTTCTTGCTCGTGTGGAAGATGCACCTGGGCTCGTCCGTGTCGATCATCATTCTGAACCCGTCGTTCGTAGAGCAGATGCTGGACGAGCTGGACCGGACCGAGCTGCTGACACTGCTGCCGACGTTGCTCGCTCCCGGGTCGAAGCCCGACTCGACCGAGCTGCGTTCGAACTCCAATGGAGGAATCGCCTGCTCCAGAAACAAAAGCTCCTGCAGCATCCGCGTGTGCACATGGTCAATGAGGCCCCGAAGCACCTCCTCTCCATGTTCCCGGATCTCCTGCTTGGAGATGCGCTGCTTGGAGCTGCGGCTCCGCACTTCGCCGCTCTCCGTGAGCTCGAACTTGTCGTTGGCCCAGCCAGCGGACGCCGCCGTGAAGGCCGCGGGCATCGTGTCTTCCGAGATGGTGCCCATGTCCCACTTGGGCATGGGCGGACGCCGCGCATTGGCCGCATTGCTGCTGATGCTGCTACTGCTGCTGGTGATGACGATGCCGTCCATGAGCGCGGTCAGCGTGGGCCGTTCCCCGGAGCTGGCGGGCGTGGAGCTGCTGCTGCTGGGCTTGGAGGCATTGGCGCCGCTCGTGGGGCAGTACGTGGAGTCCCACATGACCTTGATCATGGATGCAGGGAGCAGGAGAAGGTCTGTTGCTCGGCGTGGCCGCTCGTCCTCTGGCTAGTGCCGAGAGAGACAGAGCTGGCTGACTGACCAATGTGACCTTTATACTGCGGGAAGACGACTGGGTATGAAAGGTGAGAGGTGGAGATTGTGTATAACGATGTTAGGAGGGAGAGTGCGGTGGGTATTGGAGGTGTGAGGATACAAAAGTGACTGGGATAGCTGATCAAGGGGACGTATTAATAGTTGGTGTAGGACGGAGGTAACGATGTGATGACTCTCCCATCACCCCGGATTTTGTCCAATCGATGGCCATAGAGCGTCACGTATGGGCCATAGATGGGGCGGTGGCTGCGAAATAAACTATGATGTCCGCCACACCAATTGACAGCATGATTGGATTGACCCTCGCAGAAGAAGAGGAACACTTTGCTCACATGACAAATTGTCTTGATTGTAAATGACAATCGTCCTGTACTGAAGTGGCAATGTGCATCACAATGCTCGCCAGTCTCAATTCGGATGCACCTTTATGCAAAAAAGATGGCAATTCATTCATATGCAGAGTCAAGAAGCAACGACTCCACCGTTACACCTCTTCGTCGCGAATGGGATCCCAGTCCGTGACAAAGTATTCATCCAGCGCTGCGAGTTTTGCAACTTGCTCAGCGGACAGTTTGACGTTAACTGCCTCAAGATTGTCCTTCTGACGCTGCGAGTGGATGGACTTTGGTAACGGGATGATGTCGTTCGCCAGACTGAAGGCCACCAACACCTGAGCAGGCGAGGCGCCGACCTCGTTGGCGATCTCGTTCAGCGTCGGGTCCTTCATCTTGAACGCCTTAACCAGTGGAGAGTACGCCTCCACGATGATGTCGTGCTCCTTGCAGTACTGCACCATCTCGGGACGTGTAAGCCACGGGTGCAGCTCGATCTGGTTCACTGCAGGCTTGACCTTGGCCGTCTTCATGAGTTTGTCGATGTGCGCTCCACTGAAGTTGGACACGCCAATGTCCTTCAAGATGCCCTGCTCTTGGAGCTCCTCCAATGCTCGCCAAGTCTCGGCACGCGAGGATGCATCGCCAGGTGCGTGCATCAAGAAGAGGTCGATGTATCCGAGCCCAATCTTCTCGTTGCTCTTTCGAATGCTGGCCAGTGCTCTCTTGTACCCCCAGTCCGTGAGGAAGAGCTTGCTGGTGACGAAAACTTCCTCTCGAGGGATCCCCGAGTCCCGTACAGCACGACCCACCGCCGCTTCGTTGTGGTACAGTTGAGCCGTGTCGATATGGCGGTAACCCTGTTTCAGCGCCGAAAGCACGATGTTGTAGGAATCGGAGACGTGGCTCTCCAAGTACGCGCCGAACCCGATGACAGGGATCTGCGCTCCGCTGGGCAGCAACTTGGTTGGGATGGTGACGCTCATGGTCGAAGAATCTTTTACAGGAGCTGGGATCTTTTCGAATGAGACACTGCGTGACACGCATCGGGTGGGAACCACTGGCTGCTTCGATCAGGTTGAAGACGACAAGCAAGTGCATTTCAAGTTACTGAAATTTATAAGCATGTTGTTAATACTGAACAGGGCACATTCATCCACATACGCTTCATCACTCCGTGGCAAGCAGCGACACCATGCGGTCCCAGAACGTGCCGTTGTTGGACTGGGACGACTGGTCCGACGTGCCCGAGAAAGCGTGGTTCTTGTTCTTGTTGCTGTCTTCCTCGGGGCTGCCGTCGCGCCATTTGGCGGCAGTGGCGGCGGTCGACGTCGAAACACTGGAGCCTTGCGCCTTGCCTGGCTTCCGACGAGGTGCTTGAAGATCGCTACTGGTACCATTCTTGAGGTCCGCGAAAGGCGAGTCGGTGCTAGAGTAGCCGAAACGAGAGCGCTGGTAGTCTCCGTACGGGTTCACTCCGTTGCTTACCAGCGCCGCATAGTTCCGCTTCTCCGCTTCCGTTAGCACCTCCACCTGATGACGCCACACCGCCACTTGCTGCATGAGACTTTCGACTTCCTCCGAGTGCTCCTCTGCAAGTTTCTGCAGGTATTCTTCGTGTTTACGCTGACTTTCGCTCGCGGCAGCATCCAGCATTTTCTGAGCTCGACGTTCAGCAAGCGCGTTCGCGTTTTCAATCGATCGGTTCGACTCCTTGACCAACTGCTCTTCGTGCTCAGCGAGTCGCTCCTTCGCGCTCTCTTGGGCTTTCTCCAGCATGGCTTCATACTCCCTTTTGCTAGTCGCTAGTTTGGCTTCAGCCTCCTGCGCGCGTAAGCGCGATTTCTCCAGCTCTTGGCGTTGAACATCCATTTCTTCCTTCAGTTTAGTGACCACAAGGTCGCTCTGCTCAATTTTCGCTTGAAGAAGTAGCTCTCGTTGAGCAGCACGCTCCTGAGCAAGTCTCAATTCACGATGGGCATCTTGAAGCACGCCAATTTCATCGCGAATCGAAGCATTTTCCATCAGCGCGAGGTGTAGACTGTTGCTAAGATCCGTCTGCGCTTCTGCCACACAGTCCAAACTGTTCACGAACGCCTTAGCTCCCAATGAGTGGCTCTTGATCAAGCTAGACGATCGACGAGAGCTACTTCCGTGCTGCTCTGCTAGCTCTGTCTCCAAGAATGGGCTGAAGTCCTGATACCAACGGAAACACAAGCTGGTAGGGCGAGAAGCCGAGCGCATCCGCTTCATAACAACGGCAAACGGAGCGCCAAAGGTGCTCTCATTGTTTATAGATACCAGCACAAAGCCCTTGCACAGGCGCTTTTCACTGCCACGGTGCTCAGATCTGGAGGAGAAGAAAACTGGAGAAACCTCCAGTATTGCAGCTTCCACATCGCAGATTTTGCAAGCACCAAGCGACAAGCCCATGGGACCGGTTGCCGTACTCCACACACCTTGTGCCTTGCGCGACATTATCGACTTAATCTCTTCGGGCCGCTGGTTGTCATCGTTGTCGTCACTATCGCTCGAGTCGTGTTCAGGGAGGAAAGATTTGGCCTTCCTCTCAGCCCGCCGTTTCTGACGAAGCTCGTGAAGTAACGACGGCGGTAGGTATGAAAAGAATCCGCGCGAAATGAGGTCGCGGGACACTCCACTCACATCGTCCCAAGAAAACAGTGCCGCGCCTCCGTTTAGCATCGTATGATGAGCCGATCCCATCGCAATATCAGCCGTCTCACCCCGTTGCTTTCCAGTTCCACTTATAGTACTGGCAAAACTAGTGGAACCTGGAGCTCCAGTAGCCTCAGAACCACTTCCAGTGCCAAATAAATCACCAAACACCGAACCAAATAGCCCCGACGTCGAGCGTGGGGCATCCACACTGTAACTGCGATAGCTTGGATCGATCGGGGGCTTTCCAGTACTCACGGGATCAGCAGTAGAATTTCCACTGCTGCTTCCACCACTGCCACTAGACACAACTCGCTGTCTACCGCTTAGTGATTCTGCGTCGGAAGTAGCATCAACGCTGCTTTGTCGCGTGACCGAGCTGCCGTTCTGACGATTCAAATTGGGGTTGTACAAAAACCTCAAGCGCAACGGTAGACCAACGCTGCGTAGCTGGATCAGAACTTGATCAAAAGGCGTATCACCAACATCAATGCCATTGATGCGAACAAGTCTTGCTCCGACCGGAACATCCACCAACGCAGGGTCCAGTTCCTGCTGGTCGCGAAGGAATCCTGCCACGGTCGCTCCAAGGAATTGTCCCTCCTGTTCGTGACTCGGCGTTAACCTCAGCCCGAGACCTGCTCTCGTCGCCATTGAGTTCCTCAGCTTTGACGGGTAGACAGCGGGCGCCGCCTGCGTTATCTGCACGTTCAGCTCCTCCATAGCCAACGCAAAGCTCGGTATACCCCGAAACACATGAGGAAACGGGCAGTTCGCTCCAGCAAACAAGAAGCAACTGAGCATCACAACAGGCAGGGCCTCTGCTTTGTCCGTTTTCAACACGTAGAGTGCTGGGTCTCCCTGTTGCTCCACCGTCTTCAAACTGATACTGCTGCGTCGTCGCGTGCTGGTAGTAGCCGTCGACGGCGCTCGCAGCCTGCCGGTGCTCATCGCTGTCAAGGGCACATAAGGTGTAGCTCTTAGTGCAGTCGCATTGCTGCTGCTGTGGCTCTTGTGCTGCTTCTTAGCCGCCTTGACACGCGCCTGCTCCTCTAGCTGCGCCAATCGCTGCTGCTGGAGAGCGAGCAGCTTCTCCCTCTCCTGTTTCTCGTGCTTCTCCTGCAGTTGTTGGCAGTAGCTGTGCGTGTTCTCGGCCACTCCTTCGAGCCAGTTGTGCAGCTCCACGAGCCGGTCCTTGCAGTGCTGAGCATGGAAAATCTTGAGATAAGCTTGGGAGAGGCGAGGCACGTGCACAGACCGACTGGCGAGCAGCTCGGACGAGTGTGCAATGTACTTCTGGAAGTGTCGGTAGCGTCGGTAGATCTTCCAACTGTAGCAGCGGGCGTCCAGCGAGCACTCGAATACGTAGCTGGATCACAAATAAGAAGTGCGTCAGATGGCTACATTAATAGCTAAAAATAGCGTCGAGTGCTAAAAATAGAGTAGCTGGTGATGACGGACACTGCACGTACATGTCGACGCTGTCAGGGGTGCGGTAGTAGCCCAGGGGCTTGATACTCACGGGCTGCGTGGCCAGGAGCGCCGTGAGCTGCTGCCAGGTCTCGAGCTGCGTGAAGGCGCGGTTGGGTTCGCTCAGGAAAGGCCTCGGCAGCCCCAGCGCCTTGGAAATGCTCTCCACCGCCGCCGCCTCCATTGCGCTTTTGATGCAGTATCCGCTACGCTTCCAATCACAGACTGAGACTGTTTTGGCGAGTTGTCGGCCGTTTTTGCAGCGAATGTGACAAGACCGGGGGAGCTGAAGAGACATTTGTGGGGGTCTGTACTTGATGTTTGTATGTCTCCGTCGACTTGCACAAGAAGCGGGCGTAGCCATGCCTGCTCGGCTTGTGTCATTTTGAGAACTCATTTTTTGGAGAACTCTATGCCTTCTGTGCCCATCGATTCGAAGACTAGCGAACGATGGACCGTTATGTGGCTCTTTGGAAACGATCGCAAGTGTAGCAAATTGCAATCAATATGGACCGCTAGCCGCAAATGCACAAATGGCTTCCACTTTGGCAGCCACTCGATGAAGTCGTTCGGATCCGCGTACTCCTGGGCTTGAACAAAGACGCCCATAACAAGAAGCATGCCACTGCCGTCAACAGCCTTGTGGACGAAGTGGAGCTCTGCGTCAAAGTGCTCGCCGTCCTTCGTGTGCTCCGAGGTCGAGTGCATGTGGAACTGGAGCAGTGAGTACTCGCGTCCATTGTAATTGTCGGACGTGACCGTGCAGTCTGCAACAGTAAGAACCAACACAAAAATTATTTATCAAACCTCACCGTTTTAGTTGAAATATCAACATATTACCCACGTTCATTTGGGTCGATCTCCCACTTGTACAAGTCCTCGAGCTTCTTGAGCGTGAACTTCTCGCATTCGCCTCCGTACCTGAGAGGAGGGTGACTCTCGTCCCAAAACACCATGTCGGAGATATCATGCGTTGGGATATCGATTGGAGACTGGTGCGTTCCACCACAGTTTGGAAATCCTAGTTTCCAGTCCTCAGGACCAAGCTGGTCGACCGTGGTTTCCTTGTATCCCCATTTCTTCGAAGTTAAATCACTTGCATGGCTTGAAGCGAGTAGACCCACGCCGAGCAACAACAAATAACACGACCTTGGGCCGAGCATCGGGCTTCACCAAATCGAGATCGAGCAATTGATGCAAATTCAAGACTGGGTTTTGCCATTGCCATCGGCAGCGAAAGCCTGCTAAAGATCTCGACGCCCCTGCACAGCGCTGCAAGGCAAAACCACCAGGCCGTCCACGCCAAGATTTCGCCCAAGCGTCCTCCTTCACTTGGCAAGTCTTGGCAAAAACCTTTTCGCATTCTCTTTACGTCCCTTCAAGATAGCGCATCTCCAAGGTTCTGAAACGTACTGGTATCCGATGCTTGGCGTGTGAGTCTCTAACGTCTAACGGAGACTAGCCATACACACTTTTTCACAGTAAAAGTTGATCAAACCCCGCCGCCGCATTTGCCACTGCTCTCACTTATCCCCAGGTGCCAGCCATCAAACGCGGTATATTAACATTCACTGCCTGCTTTGCCTTCGTGCCGAGTATTTTTCGTATCTCCTGCTAGTTCGTCTTGCTGCTCGGCACCATTGACACTTGCTCTCCGCGCTGTCGTCCAACCAACAAAATTAAAATATAGGTTGCTCGCCTCCATCCACACGGCCGGACTGCCTGTCATCTCGGCTGTTTTCTCGGTTGATGCGTTGCAGAGCCCGTCTGCCACCAGCCAGGTCGTCGATCGCCCTTGCCTGTCGGTGGGTTCCTTGGTTCGCTATACGGTATCACTGGGGCCTGCTGCATCGAGTTTGCGTTTACATGTCGCGGTCCACACGGGTCGAGCACACCACGCCCTTCTCCGCCAGACGCGCCGTCGTCTCGGCGTTGAAGTACTCGCCGTCCGTTGACTTTATTCGGAATTTAACTGCAAAAAGGAAAACACAACAATTAGTCCACACCCACTGGTAAATGAGCATCGTTTGCACACGTACATCTATGGGTCTCGCCCAGCGTGTTGAGCTTGGTGAACACTGCACGGACTTCTTGCACATTGTCCTACGACACCGAAACACAACCACACAGCAATTACAATCAGAGATGCACAGAAATACCATCACACGAACGTAAACAGCAATGTATAGGTACTTACCGGGTGCACCATGTCGAGGAAGCTCGTTTGGCCGGGCACAATCTGGTGGTTCTGGTAGCCAAGCACGCGTGTGTACGCGGCGCTCGAGAACAAAAACACCGCAGAGGCCTCAGCCGCCACTAGCGCGATGCAGTCCATGCACTGCTCGCAGATCTGCTGGTACACCTGCAGCTGTCCGACCTCGTGCTTGAGCGACTCGACGAACTCTTTCTTGCGCAAGCGCGACTTGCGCGAGTGGTCGCGGTTGCGCTCCCGGGACTTTTCCTCCTTGATGAGTGCTTGCTTCTCGTCCTCGCTCAGGTTGTCAAAGTTGTGCGTCGGGTTGTTCTTGATCATGGCCGAGATGAACTCGGGAGGCAGCGTCTGCGAGCCCACCATGTCGGGCGGAAGCATGCCAGGCCGCACTTGGGGGCCCTTGTGGAACGGGATCGGCGGGTTTTGTCCAGGGAAGCCCGAGGACGGGTCATACAGCCGCGAGCCGCCGTCCTGGAACGCCAGCTCCGTGTTGGGGTTGTACACTTGTGGGGTCGGGGCCATGGGGCCAGCCATGAACTGGCCCACGCCGTTCATGCCGCTGCCAATGCCCGCGGGGAGCGTCATGGACGTCACGTTGTTGCCGTCGTCCATGGCGTCGTTGCGGTCACGACTGATGAGGTTCTCGAAGTATGCGGCATTGGCCTGGATCTTGGTCATGTCGTTGTTGGGGCCGGGGACGCCGAACGCGTTCGTGTTGACATTGGGGTCTTCGTTCTCCACTTTAATGCCCATAAGGCGAGCGTATTCCTCCATGGCGTCTCCCTGTTGCGGTTGATCCATGGGGTTGAGGCCGGGGACGTACACACCGGGGAACACGGACTGCGGGTCCCCGCCCATGGTGGGGATGCCTGGGTGTGGGGGCAGAGGACGCTGGCTCTGCTGCGGATGGCCGTACTGGGCCGCCAGGTTGGCGTTGAGCATCGAGTCGTCGTGCATCATGTCCACGTCGGACTCATTGGGCGAGAAATCCATGGCGAGTGACTGGGTGGTTGGCTGGAAGTGGTGGCACGTGGTCCCTCCCTCCCCTCTTGGTCTGCAATTGAGCCCTGCAACTCGACGAGGCGGGAATGCACCGATTGCGAGGGATGTCTCTGGTATGGGAGTGACACCTGGTGCCTTTGCCAAGCCAGTACTGGGGGAGACACAATAGCGAGGGTTCGATGGGTGGGGTACGAGACCTGAGATTCGGTCGAGAGAAGGATTTGGAGGCCTAGAGTAGATGGAGATGAGGATTCAGCGTGTTGCTTACGGTACGTCGTGCCTTTTCGGAGAGATTTTTTTCGGAATTTCGGAAAACTGGCGCTGGCCAGATGGCTGCAGCCATTTCTATTCGTTGGGTCCGGATTGACGTGAAGTGGTGTTATGAAGTGGAGCACGAGTATGCTGCTGCTTCTGCTGCAGTCCAGTGCTGGGCTTGCTGCAATCGAGTTCGAATCACTTCGGCCAAGCTTGATGCAAGTTGACTGCGAGGATCGCGCTGCGGGCCTTTCCTTGGCGTGGGGCGGGTTTTTCAGGGGATAGGCGGCGCCGCTACCGAAATGCGCTCCAGCCTCGTCACAGGTCGCAGTGCCATTGCTGCGCCTCGAGCACTGGAGCTCGTTGTTGCGAAATGCGAGCACCAAGGTTGGTCGACGGACGCCTTAGTCCGCTTTTGGTGCTCGCGGCGGCCTCACGTCGTCGCGAATAAGATTGGGGCCCAATCTTAGCTGCTAAGATCGGCAGCAAATTGCGTGAAGTCGGAGAAGTGCATCGCCAGTCGAAAACTGAACCGCGCTACTTCACGGAAAGAGTTGGCGCGGCTCGCTGGTCGCAACAAAGCGATCGCTCGGGTTGACTTCCAACTACTTCATGCTTCACAGAATGCTATTGATAACTGTGTTTATCGACGTTATGCACGCTTTCAACAGGGTGTTCGATGTTAGTGCACTGCGGTAAGCCGATGAGCTGATGCATGGATTGGCATGGCTGAGGTTTCTTTCGTCGACTTCCAAATCGACAAATCCTCTCGCCATGCACCACGTTACGTATCGAAGTCTGAGCGCAGAGTCAGATTCCAGTGGTGCGGGCCACGCTGCAGTACGCAACATGCACAGCTTATCTGCTGTGGTCTACTCACTGCTCGTTCACGCTGCGTCGGAACCAGATATCCTTCAAGGTCTCCACAGTGCGTTCGTGAAGTTTGTGGTCCTAAACTCTTGTTGGGAGCTGGAGTTGTCGCTCTGGTCCCGGGGGTCCACCATGACTCAACTGAACGAATGATCACGAGCACAGACATATGGATGTGTGCACTGCTGTGTCGGGCAGATCTGGTCGAAGCTCACCTATCCTTCTTCATATACCCCTTAACCTCTTCACAAGCACTAGAGCTCCAAGCACTATTTGCCTGCAAAATGACCCTCTTTATCCAACATATCCTTCTATACAGCATACCATCGAAACTCACGTCGGTTGATAACCTCACTTGCGCAGTAACACTGTTCATCTTTTCCTGCCTCCCGGACGACCTTCTCAACTTGAGACTCAAGTGTCATTCGAGTGCTCCAAGAGTTCATTCCACAATTAACCATCAAGTGAACAAGCAACTCCATCCATGGTGTCTTCCACCCGCTCACTTGCCGTCGCTGCCATTGCGACAACCGTTGCAACTTCATCCACGCTCGCTCTTGAGGAGGGCGAGTACTTCCGACCGTCCAGTAGCGAGACGTCGGGCATTACGGCACCACTGCCGCATATCGCCGGTCTCCGTGCCCTGCACTCAACACGCTCGCTAATCACGGCTACTTGCCGCGCAACGGCCAGAACATCACGCACGAGATGTTGACCACCGCTTTGGAGAACGTGTACAACCTCGGATCAGGAGTGGCGGCCATTTTGGTGTCCCAGGTGCCGGACACGGTCACCCTCGACTACCTCGGCATTCACAACAACATCGAGCACGACGCGTCATTGGCGCACACGGACGCGTACTACGGCGGCGACCCCATGACGGCCAACGTGACGCTGGCTGAAGACCTCTTCAGTCGCGCTGGGAGTGACGGACTCCTCACGAACAAGATTGTGGCCGCTACTCGCAAAGACCGCGGCAAAACGTGCAATGCTGAGAACCCAGAGTGCACCTACGGAGTGAAAGCCCAGACCCTGGCTTTTCTGGAGGCATCGGTGCTCCTCATGGCTCTGGGCACGGGTGACACCATCTCCGTCGAGCACGTGCGCTCGTTCATTATCGACGAGAAGTTCCCGGATGACTACACGACTCCCGAGTCCACCGTCGGTGTTGCCGAACTGCTCGCTCGAGCTGCGACCCTCAAGGCAGAATCGCTGCTGTAGGCCAAGTATGGACGTCCTACGGAAGTGTATTGCGCGAAGTGTTACCTTTGTATTGTCTTGAACATAATGAACTCGAACATGGTTCTGGATGGTCCACAGTTAATAACCTGCAGCTTTGTGAACGAAAGAAAGCGATACGCGTGAAAACATGAATCCAGCCTTGTTGGTCTTTTTGGTCTCGGGTTACACGCGTGCCAGCGTTGTCCTTCGAGCCCAGCGTCCAATTACACAACGATAACAACACTAAAGCGTATTGTGCGCTGTATTTCTTCTTGATACTGGACGTGGGACGCTTAGCTCAGACGCCACATTATTTGTTATGTTCGCAAAGCGAGAAATAGCGATGATCACCGTATCTGTCGTCCTCATTCGGTTCTTGCACAGATCGCTCTTTCATCAATTTTAATCGGTGCTGTTTGGCTTCTGCCAGAGGCATCCCGCTGGGGAGCATGGATTGAATGTTCTGCTTCATCGTGTCGACGTCTGTAAACTCCATCGGCGTTTTCATCCATTCTTGTTGTTGAGGAGGGATCACTGACGTTGAAGGAATTGAGCTCTCTGGATCCACGAGAAAGAATGCCAGAATCTTGCGAAACCCAGACTTGGCCGGGTCTTCAAGCACAAATGACTGGACTTGATGCTGTAGTGCATTGGGAAATACAACGCATCGAGAAGTTGAGGTCTCGATGGAACCCAATTCTTGCACTAGCAGATAATTGCCGAAGAGGCCATAAATCTCTGCGACACCGTTGTCGTCGTTCTGTTGGTACGGTGGTTCCTCGACCTCGGCACGAAATGACAGTCGGGAATTCTTGATATTCTCACAACCAAAGTAGTAGATGCCAGTCGCCACAATGTTCTCGACGGGTGTACCTTCAACGTGCCACGCACCACCTTTGTATCTCGGTTTCTCAGGAGTAAGAACAATTTCGGCAAATTTCACAATAACTTGCAGCTTCTTGCCACGGAGGGAGACTTCCAGAGCGAAGAGACATCTGGAAGTCTCCCTCCGTGGCAAGACTTCCAGAGCGAAGAGACATCTGGAAGTCTCCCTCCGTGGCAAGAGTCTCCCTCCGTGGCAAGAAGCTGCAAGTTATTGTGAAATTTGCCGAAATTGTAAGAACAATTGCGAAGAGACATCTGGAAGTCTCCCTCCGTGGCAAGAAGCTGCAAGTTATTGTGAAATTTGCCGAAATTGTTCTTACTCCAGCGGAGGTCTCTTCGCTAGTTTTACCGACGTCGGTATCTTCGGTCGAGGTGGAAGCTCGCTCGACGTATCATGACATCGCATATTGACGCGAAAAGTGGATCGTGCCATTCCCTGCTTCTGATCGGACAATAGTCGCTCGAACAGCGGCACAAAATGACCAAATATCGTTCCGACCGAAGCGTACAGATCGAAGAACTGCTCCGGGTGCAAATTGTTGATGTACGACAAAATACGAACTGCGCTCACATCGTCTTGACCAGCTTCACCTCCTTCAGACACAGCAAAGTCCGATGGGATCCACTGGTACGCCGAGTTGCAATTCGCTGGTCTCTTCACTAACTCTGACCCGGAGAACATCAGGCGGTGCATTTGCTCCACGACTGTAGTGAATGTCGATGGATCTGGTGCGCTCGAGGCTTTTAGGGTTCGTCCGTACACACAGAAAAGAGTGACGGGTGAACCAGATCCAGCACTTGCTTGTTCGAGTGCGGGTGCCAATCTTTCTCTTCTTCTGGTACGTTTTCGAGGTGCTCGACCTCGGTCTTGAATTTCAAGGCGGCTTCTTCTGCGATGAGGTTGTCACTGATCCAGACCCCGTCGATGCCAGCAGGACAGATCACCACTTTTGCTGGATCCAATTCTGCTGTCAACTTTTCTCGTTTCGCAATCGACTCGACATAGTTCGAAATGTAGTTCTGGACGGCAACAAGCTCCTGGTGAATCTTCTCGCAGTGCATCTTGAGTTTAATCATTTGATCGGCACTCAACAAATTCGTTCCTACTGGAATTGGAAGAGCTTCCTCTACACTGACACCTCGACGTACTGCAAGAACAAAGTCCGCAGCTCGAGGTACAAGATTTGGATCTGCAACAGAGCGAGCCGCGTCAACAGCAGATGCTATGGCCTCTTCCGTCCACTCTTCCACGCGAATAGCAGTCAGTCTTTCATGCAGAAGAAGCTGATTGAATGTCCATTTCACTGTAGGATACGACTCCTGCGACTCGACCTGCTTTTCCAGTGTGCGTAGTCTCTTCGTCTCAGTTGCATCAGCTTCTCCCCTCTTTCTCTTTTTGGTTGTGATATTCTCATCGTTGTCGTCGCTTTCTTCTTCCTCCTCCTCCTCTTCTTCCTCTTCATCGTCACCTTTCTTAAAATCCGTGACAACATCTTTGAGCCATTTTCTCAACTTGTCATGTTTCTCGGAGCCGTCAGGCTCTTGTAGTAGACGGTTGAGGTTGTAAATTGGTTCTCGGCCGTGGCTCCAGCCCGCCAGAGATTGTTCGAACGTCTTGAGCAGCATCTGCAGCTCCACTTCACGCAACCATTTATCTCGAATCTCCTGGTCCTGCCACTTGACCCACCATCGGGGCTTCTGCAGGATGCTAGCGATCGCCTGCTGCACATTTAGCTCGAGCAACGGTCGCGGCTCCATCGCCAATATCTTTCTGTCGACTGAACGCGTTACCCAACTTGCAATTTGCTGCGCTCCAACGACTTTGATTGATTCATAAAGCATTTCACTGCATTCTACACTGCTCACACCTACACTTACTGTAACTCGTTCCTTGTCGAGTTGGTCCTAGTCCTAAACTTAGTTATAGCGAGAGGATATCGCTGGGTTCCCACACGGCAGGTGCCGGTGCCGGTGCCGTTGACGTCGCGATGCAAGCACTGATCGCTCCAATGTCGGCCCAGAACGACTCGTCACTAGACACCCCAGACATGTCGGTCAATGGCTCCTCGCAGTCCATTGTCAGAGGCTGGAATTCATCCAGGAACTCCATCGTGAGTGCTCGCTCAACGTCATCGTCGATATCTGCCGCAGATGAACTGGTAACCGGTTGCTGCTCCTCACACGATGACAACGTCACCATGTCGTTTGGAATGCTGTAGTGGAGAGTGTCCACTGTCGTGGGGGAGCACGGAAACAGCAGATCGACGTCGGGCATACTGGAGGTGGCGTCGGCGCTCAATTTCAACTGCTTCTGCTTCCGACGCTCGATCTTCTGACGGTACTTTTGGGCGTGGGTCATGGCTTGCCGAGTCGAGCGAGTGCCCACGTGGTTGGCGATGAGCTTCCACGGACCCGAGGGGTACATCTCCAGAGCTTGGAGGAACCGTTCGTGCTCTTCCGTGGTCCAGAGCAACCGACTGCGGTCGCTCATCCGCTTCTTGGACCGTTCACGGGCGAGTCGAGCGCGTCGTCGAGCTGCCGTCACCTTTTCGGCTGATCGTGGAGGGATGCGAATGAGTTGGTTGCCATCTTGGAAGAAGCCGTTCTGTACGACCGAGGAGATCGTCATGGTTGTGGGTTTTAGTGTTTGGTAGTGGCTTTCGTGTTTGCGAGCTGTGTGCGACGACGCTAAAGCGGAAATGAGTCTCCACTTCAATGTGCAAAACGCATGGAGCTCTTCAACCAACAGTCCGACTTGGATACGTTCCGTTCGTTGTCCAAGTGATCATTGCGGCGGTGGAAATTTTCCTGATACATTAGCGGTGAGCCCGGTCGACCACTTGATAGATGCTCTGCAGAAGTGGGTGAGAGAGAACGAGCGGTCGTCGGTCGAAAAACCCGCGCTTTGGAGGCGCTGCGGCTGTGGGTGGGAGCTTCTGCCCATGTGAGAAATGCGAGCTGGCCAGTTCCACCCATGATGGATCGCGGGCTTTATCGCGGAGTAAGCACGGCGCGTGGGTGGTTCGAGGGAATGCCCATAGAGCGGCCACTTTTGGCCTTAACGCAGCCATTTGATTGAAAAACGGATTTTCCGATACAAAAGCCAAGTGAGCCCGCGACGGACACGCTTCGGCCGGCGCTCCGCTCCACATGAGCTCGAGTTCCACTTGAATCAAAAGTGCACATAGCGATACGAACGGAGACGATCCTCGGTGCCACGCACCCCCGAGATGCCGTTTGGCAAAGCTGCAGCCTGGTCACATGCACACCACGACGGCACAAACTTGATTTGAACATCACGCGTCATCGCGCGCGAGGTCGGATGACGCCGAGAGATATCTGCCCGTGGGGTGCATGTACTGTTGTAATAGCAACCAGTGTATTTGGAGGGGAGACTCTAGGCTGCAGGTGGCGCACACGTGGGGCCAGTAAGCGGCCGTTGAATGCAACAGCTGAAGACAAGTACATGTAGTGCAAGTGCTTCTACTTTCAACTCGGACGTACGTTCAGTAATAGTACCCTACAACTTCAACACCTTCGCGATCTAGGCGTTGCTGCGATCTAATAATTGCCGAAGGATGAGGCTGTGGCCGCGTCGGCGTCGCTGGCGTCTAGCAGGAAATCGCTGTCTTGCATGTACGGCAGTGGGTCCTCGTGGTCGATCTCGCTGGGGTGGAAGTTGTCGAGGAACTCGAGCAGCACGGCGTGCTCTGTGGGGTCAAACGGCGGGGCGTTCACGGGTTCCGCTAACGAGGGCTCTCTGGTTTGACTGTCAGTGGCTTGTGAGGACGACTCGGAGAGCGCGCTGTCGATGCTATCTCTTCGGTCTCGCAGCTTTCGCCGCTCGATCTTCAGGCGGTACTTCTGGGTGTGGGTCATCGTTGCCGCGTGGTTCGTGTGCCGACGTGGTCGGCGATGACCTTCCAGGGCCCAGAAGGGTACAGCTCGAGCGCCTCGAGGAATCGGTCGTGCTCGTCGGTTGTCCACAGCAGGCGACTGCGCTCGCTCGGTGGATCTAGGCGACGAGAGCGCCTCCGTTTTGATTCCCCGCCTTCGTCCGCGCGGATTGGTATCCGGATCAACTGTTGGTCCTCGTTGTCTCCTTTGAAGAGCCCGCTCTGCACGACTTCCGAAATCGTCATATTTTGGTAATGGAGCCACTACCGTAGTGTTAAGTGAGGTATGTTGGCGTGTGTGAACCACGTGGTCAATTCCGTAATGAGAACGAGCACGTGAGTGGCTTCGTTTCGTGAGCCGCGTTGCATTTTGCCAGACGCCCTCGCCGTGGTGCAGTGCACGTACATGTGCACCACCACGGTTGCTGTCCTTTCCGAGTGTGCAGCATCCGGAGATACAAGTTCCCTGGCTATTATCCAGATTTATTTCTCGAGCGAGTGGCACGCAGCCATCGTGATCTCACTGAATTGATCGGCAACGTCGGACGAAGAAAGAGTTCTACCAGTAGTACTAGTACAGTAACCGTCGTTGACTCAATGAACAACCAGCTGGGTGTAATGAGTGGAGGGTGGGATAAACTATCGTTTCTGAGTTGCTCTGAAGGGCTTTTTGCAACTGCAACCCGTCTTGAGTACGGGTTTTTGACGAGCATTGAGGACAGGAACCTGTGTCTTTTACGATCGACTAAGAGAGTGGATTTTCGACGCAACTCATGTGGACGGATCCGCCTTGAAGTTGGTCAGGCGGTTGGCTGTCGATTCTATTGCCCAACAGCCTGCTGGCAATGTGCGCTCGTGTGTATGGCTCGCGTTGCGCGCACGCTCGAGCTATGCAGCCCTCCCATCTTGCGTCGCGAGCCTGGCGGAGAACGACGTAAAACGCAACACTTAATCATCTTAATCACCCAACTGCTGTTGTTTTGATTAAAAGCTTTGCCACTTGAGATAATCTCTCACGCATGGGGCCCTTGCCATACAAGGCCTGTATTATGCAGACCGTATGCAGTGCATACGGTTTGATAACTACAAAGATTAAAGATTGCAAGCTGGCGATGTGTTTGGTGTTCACCGAGCAATCAGTTTCGATTGTGTCAGCTATGCTTAGTACATGTCTGTACCGATTGCTGCGTTGATGAACAGGTTTGCTGTTCGAACTGCACGGTGTTCTTTTCTAGCCTAGCCATCGCGCTGTTCCCTTTTCGCTATCGAGTCGACTATCCGGATACATATAGCAGGTTCTCAGTGAGCGCTATCCGTTCCGATGCCACTAAATACGACAAACAATTCGGTCAAACTGCAATTCACGTGTCGGGCTGAATCGCACTGATCAACAGTGTGCACGTGTGCGTTGTCGTACATCAGTCCCCATGTCTCTTTAATTATCAACAGAGAGCCTGATCATGTTGTCTGTTGAGCACCACACTAGAACGGGAACACGCGCAAACAGTTTTACCGTATTCATTCTGTGCTTACTGACGTTCACTCCTTACTGACAGCTCCAACTGCCAATCATACTGCTCTAATTTTGGAGCCGTTGCAGCTTTTGTGCAGACTGACAGATTCAGTGCGAACACGAAAACGGACATTTCACTTACTACAAAATACAGCATTTAGAGACTGGCAGCCATGCCGCAGCATCAAGGAAGGCCACGCGTCACTGGTGGCGGGCGAAAGCAGCCCAAGCACAGCCGCACGGGGTTCGCCAACCGACACAAGCTAGAAGTCGTTCGTTTTTTGGCAGCTGTAATGACATGACTCAAACGCTATCAAAGTTTTACCCCTCACTCAGCGATGATGCGAAGGAGCAGCGCCGTAAGTTGATTTATCAATGGCGCAAAAATGCTTCTGTGCTGGGGGAGCGCTGCAAAAGTGCAGCCGTGGCGGAATGAAATACGTCCGAGAACAGGGCGTTGCCACGATACTGTCTACAGAGGCTGAGGACACAATTGTACAGTGGGTTAATCAATTGCGAAAGGACGGCGTGCCAGTTAGCGCAGCGATGCTACGTTTAAAGGGCATGGAGGTAGCACAAGACCTGGAGATCGCTGGCTTTCGAGGTTCCTGGCACTGGCAAAAGCGTTTTCTTCGCCGACACCGCCTAAGCTTTCGCTCTCGGACTAGGCAAGGGCAGATTACGCCGGACACCGCCAACGAGACTGCCGTCAGATTTGGTGTTGAAATGCTGCAAAAAATGCTTCAGTTGCATGTACACAAAGTGTTTAACGCTGATCAAACCGGTAATTCATCTTTATTAACGTTAATGTATATTACTTGCTAACACATAATGATGCAATGCAGGTAATGCAATGCAGGTGTATTTTTCGAGTATTTGCCAACCCGTACAATTAATTCACGCGGTTCCAAAACCGTTTGGGTTCGTCACGGAGGGAAGGACAAAGAGCGCGTGACTGCCATGCGTTTAGGTGATACAGAGGGTGGAAAATATCCCCCATTTTAGTGTTCAAGTCTAATCGATCAACTGTCGTTGGGGGTGATCTCGAGAACTGGGAGAAAAGACGTGGATTCGGCATTCATGTTTGGAAAGAGGCAAAGGAAATCATGCAAGCCAGCGATGTTGAACTGTATGCGAATCCGACAGCCTGGTGGAATGAACTAATACATCTCCAGTGGCTAGAAACTATGTTCGGTTCCCGCCCACGCCCTCGGCACCCGGTCATTTTGCTGGTCGACGATTTTTCGGGGCATTGGATTCCTGCTGTTCAAACCTACGCTGAATCTATCGACTTGCACGTCATGCGTGTACCTCCGTCATGCACGGCCACTTGCCAGCCTGCAGATATTGCCTGGAACAGGCCCTTCAAGTCGTATCTGAGAAGTGAGTGGTTCGAAATGTTGCGAGCGCAATTACGACAGCACACAGGATCTACTCAAGCTTTTAAATTTAAACCTCCAACACGGACTACTCTCTGCGAATGGGTATCCTCAAGCTGGGGAAAATTGTCGGAAAATACCATCAAGAACGGATTTCGGCGTGCGCACATATTGGCACCACTGCCAGCTCGAGAGGTTGAATCTGTCAACGCTCAACTGCCACAAGAAAGTATTGTAGGAGAACATGAGCTGCGCCTGATAGAAGATAGCGTGTGTGATGTTTTGTCGGACGACGAAGTGAACTTCTCCGACACTGATTCGAACTCCGATTAAGCACAAATAGTACTCGTCACATATTTTTTTGCACACGTCACATAATTTCTATACGAAGGTAACTTTTATGACCGTGGATAGTCTCTCTTCAAGTCAAGAATATGGATGTCTGTAAGCACAGAACGGTAAGGTCCTTGTGTCCTACTGCTGAACTGTCGCAACTGGACAGTGTCGTCGCTCTCCGCCAGGCTCGCGACGCAAGATGGGAGGGCTGCATAGCTCGAGCGTGCGCGCAACGCGAGCCATACACACGAGCGCACATTGCCAGCAGGCTGTTGGGCAATAGAATCGACAGCCAACCGCCTGACCAACTTCAAGGCGGATCCGTCCACATGAGTTGCGTCGAAAATCCACTCTCTTAGTCGATCGTAAAAGACACAGGTTCCTGTCCTCAATGCTCGTCAAAAACCCGTACTCAAGACGGGTTGCAGTTGCAAAAAGCCCTTCAGAGCAACTCAGAAACGATAGTTTATCCCACCCTCCACTCATTACACCCAGCTGGTTGTTCATTGAGTCAACGACGGTTACTGTACTAGTACTACTGGTAGAACTCTTTCTTCGTCCGACGTTGCCGATCAATTCAGTGAGATCACGATGGCTGCGTGCCACTCGCTCGAGAAATAAATCTGGATAATAGCCAGGGAACTTGTATCTCCGGATGCTGCACACTCGGAAAGGACAGCAACCGTGGTGGTGCACATGTACGTGCACTGCACCACGGCGAGGGCGTCTGGCAAAATGCAACGCGGCTCACGAAACGAAGCCACTCACGTGCTCGTTCTCATTACGGAATTGACCACGTGGTTCACACACGCCAACATACCTCACTTAACACTACGGTAGTGGCTCCATTACCAAAATATGACGATTTCGGAAGTCGTGCAGAGCGGGCTCTTCAAAGGAGACAACGAGGACCAACAGTTGATCCGGATACCAATCCGCGCGGACGAAGGCGGGAAATCAAAACGGAGGCGCTCTCGTCGCCTAGATCCACCGAGCGAGCGCAGTCGCCTGCTGTGGACAACCGACGAGCACGACCGATTCCTCGAGGCGCTCGAGCTGTACCCTTCTGGGCCCTGGAAGGTCATCGCCGACCACGTCGGCACACGAACCACGCGGCAAACGATGACCCACGCCCAGAAGTACCGCCAGAAGATCGAGCGGCGAAAACTGCGAGACCGAAGAGATAGCATCGACAGCGCGCTCTCCGAGTCGTCCTCACAAGCCACTGACAGTCAAACCAGAGAGCCCTCGTTAGCGGAACCCGTGAACGCCCCGCCGTTTGACCCCACAGAGCACGCCGTGCTGCTCGAGTTCCTCGACAACTTCCACCCCAGCGAGATCGACCACGAGGACCCACTGCCGTACATGCAAGACAGCGATTTCCTGCTAGACGCCAGCGACGCCGACGCGGCCACAGCCTCGTCCTTCGGCAATTATTAGATCGCAGCAACGCCTAGATCGCGAAGGTGTTGAAGT
Organism: Phytophthora sansomeana; assembly: GCA_032158285.1. Taxonomy (NCBI): domain Eukaryota; phylum Oomycota; class Peronosporomycetes; order Peronosporales; family Peronosporaceae; genus Phytophthora; species Phytophthora sansomeana. The sequence continues at coordinate 50,783 of JAPDHH010000216.1, forward strand.
TGTAGGGTACTATTACTGAACGTACGTCCGAGTTGAAAGTAGAAGCACTTGCACTACATGTACTTGTCTTCAGCTGTTGCATTCAACGGCCGCTTACTGGCCCCACGTGTGCGCCACCTGCAGCCTAGAGTCTCCCCTCCAAATACACTGGTTGCTATTACAACAGTACATGCACCCCACGGGCAGATATCTCTCGGCGTCATCCGACCTCGCGCGCGATGACGCGTGATGTTCAAATCAAGTTTGTGCCGTCGCGGTGTGCATGTGACCAGGCTGCAGCTTTGCCAAACGGCATCTCGGGGGTGCGTGGCACCGAGGATCGTCTCCGTTCGTATCGCTATGTGCACTTTTGATTCAAGTGGAACTCGAGCTCATGTGGAGCGGAGCGCCGGCCGAAGCGTGTCCGTCGCGGGCTCACTTGGCTTTTGTATCGGAAAATCCGTTTTTCAATCAAATGGCTGCGTTAAGGCCAAAAGTGGCCGCTCTATGGGCATTCCCTCGAACCACCCACGCGCCGTGCTTACTCCGCGATAAAGCCCGCGATCCATCATGGGTGGAACTGGCCAGCTCGCATTTCTCACATGGGCAGAAGCTCCCACCCACAGCCGCAGCGCCTCCAAAGCGCGGGTTTTTCGACCGACGACCGCTCGTTCTCTCCCACCCACTTCTGCAGAGCATCTATCAAGTGGTCGACCGGGCTCACCGCCAATGTATCAGGAAAATTTCCACCGCCGCAATGATCACTTGGACAACGAACGGAACGTATCCAAGTCGGACTGTTGGTTGAAGAGCTCCATGCGTTTTGCACATTGAAGTGGAGACTCATTTCCGCTTTAGCGTCGTCGCACACAGCTCGCAAACACGAAAGCCACTACCGAACACTAAAACCCACAACCATGACGATCTCCTCGGTCGTACAGAACGGCTTCTTCCAAGATGGCAACCAACTCATTCGCATCCCTCCACGATCAGCCGAAAAGGTGACGGCAGCTCGACGACGCGCTCGACTCGCCCGTGAACGGTCCAAGAAGCGGATGAGCGACCGCAGTCGGTTGCTCTGGACCACGGAAGAGCACGAACGGTTCCTCCAAGCTCTGGAGATGTACCCCTCGGGTCCGTGGAAGCTCATCGCCAACCACGTGGGCACTCGCTCGACTCGGCAAGCCATGACCCACGCCCAAAAGTACCGTCAGAAGATCGAGCGTCGGAAGCAGAAGCAGTTGAAATTGAGCGCCGACGCCACCTCCAGTATGCCCGACGTCGATCTGCTGTTTCCGTGCTCCCCCACGACAGTGGACACTCTCCACTACAGCATTCCAAACGACATGGTGACGTTGTCATCGTGTGAGGAGCAGCAACCGGTTACCAGTTCATCTGCGGCAGATATCGACGATGACGTTGAGCGAGCACTCACGATGGAGTTCCTGGATGAATTCCAGCCTCTGACAATGGACTGCGAGGAGCCATTGACCGACATGTCTGGGGTGTCTAGTGACGAGTCGTTCTGGGCCGACATTGGAGCGATCAGTGCTTGCATCGCGACGTCAACGGCACCGGCACCGGCACCTGCCGTGTGGGAACCCAGCGAGATCCTCTCGCTATAACTAAGTTTAGGACTAGGACCAACTCGACAAGGAACGAGTTACAGTAAGTGTAGGTGTGAGCAGCGTAGAATGCAGTGAAATGCTTTATGAATCAATCAAAGTCGTTGGAGCGCAGCAAATTGCAAGTTGGGTAACGCGTTCAGTCGACAGAAAGATATTGGCGATGGAGCCGCGACCGTTGCTCGAGCTAAATGTGCAGCAGGCGATCGCTAGCATCCTGCAGAAGCCCCGATGGTGGGTCAAGTGGCAGGACCAGGAGATTCGAGATAAATGGTTGCGTGAAGTGGAGCTGCAGATGCTGCTCAAGACGTTCGAACAATCTCTGGCGGGCTGGAGCCACGGCCGAGAACCAATTTACAACCTCAACCGTCTACTACAAGAGCCTGACGGCTCCGAGAAACATGACAAGTTGAGAAAATGGCTCAAAGATGTTGTCACGGATTTTAAGAAAGGTGACGATGAAGAGGAAGAAGAGGAGGAGGAGGAAGAAGAAAGCGACGACAACGATGAGAATATCACAACCAAAAAGAGAAAGAGGGGAGAAGCTGATGCAACTGAGACGAAGAGACTACGCACACTGGAAAAGCAGGTCGAGTCGCAGGAGTCGTATCCTACAGTGAAATGGACATTCAATCAGCTTCTTCTGCATGAAAGACTGACTGCTATTCGCGTGGAAGAGTGGACGGAAGAGGCCATAGCATCTGCTGTTGACGCGGCTCGCTCTGTTGCAGATCCAAATCTTGTACCTCGAGCTGCGGACTTTGTTCTTGCAGTACGTCGAGGTGTCAGTGTGGAGGAAGCTCTTCCAATTCCAGTAGGAACGAATTTGTTGAGTGCCGATCAAATGATTAAACTCAAGATGCACTGCGAGAAGATTCACCAGGAGCTTGTTGCCGTCCAGAACTACATTTCGAACTATGTCGAGTCGATTGCGAAACGAGAAAAGTTGACAGCAGAATTGGATCCAGCAAAAGTGGTGATCTGTCCTGCTGGCATCGACGGGGTCTGGATCAGTGACAACCTCATCGCAGAAGAAGCCGCCTTGAAATTCAAGACCGAGGTCGAGCACCTCGAAAACGTACCAGAAGAAGAGAAAGATTGGCACCCGCACTCGAACAAGCAAGTGCTGGATCTGGTTCACCCGTCACTCTTTTGCTGTGTGTACGGACGAACCCTAAAAGCCTCGAGCACACCAGATCCATCGACATTCACTACAGTCGCGGAGCAAATGCACCGCCTGATGTTCTCCGGGTCAGAGTTAGTGAAGAGACCAGCGAATTGCAACTCGGCGTACCAGTGGATCCCATCGGACTTTGCTGTGTCTGAAGGAGGTGAAGCTGGTCAAGACGATGTGAGCGCAGTTCGTATTTTGTCGTACATCAACAATTTGCACCCGGAGCAGTTCGTCGATCTGTACGCTTCGGTCGGAACGATATTTGGTCATTTTGTGCCGCTGTTCGAGCGAGTATTGTCCGATCAGAAACAGGGAATGGCACGATCCACTTTTCGCTTCAATATGCGATATCATGATACGTCGAGCGAGCTGCCACCTCGACCGAAGATACCGACGTCGGTAAAACTAGCGAAGTGGCCTGTGGAAGTCTCCCTCCGTGGCAAGAAGCTGCAAGTTATTGTGAAATTTGCCGAAATTGTTCTTACTCCTGAGAAACCGAGATACAAAGGTGGTGCGTGGCACGCTGAAGGTACACCCGTCGAGAACATTGTGGCGACTGGCATCTACTACTTTGGTTGTGAGAATATCAAGAATTCCCGACTGTCATTTCGTGCCGAGGTCGAGGAACCACCGTACCAACAGAACGACGACAACGGTGTCGCAGAGATTTATGGCCTCTTCGGCAATTATCTGCTAGTGCAAGAATTGGGTTCCATTGAGACCTCAACTTCTCGATGCGTTGTATTTCCCAATGCACTACAGCATCAAGTCCAGTCATTTGTGCTTGAAGACCCGGCCAAGTCTGGGTTTCGCAAGATTCTGGCATTCTTTCTCGTGGATCCAGAGAGCTCAATTCCTTCAACGTCAGTGATCCCTCCTCAACAACAAGAATGGATGAAAACGCCGATGGAGTTTACAGACGTCGACACGATGAAGCAGAACATTCGATCCATGCTCCCCAGCGGGATGCCTCTGGCAGAAGCCAAACAGCACCGATTAAAATTGATGAAAGAGCGATCTGTGCAAGAACCGAATGAGGACGACAGATACGGTGATCATCGCTATTTCTCGCTTTGCGAACACTAACAAATACCAATCGTCCTCCCAGCTCCAGAATATACATGTATACAACGGCAACACAACGCACCGCATGTCTGCATGGAGCTCTTCCACATGTGAAATCCGATCATTTTTTCAACGAAGCAGTGTTATTCATCATGTTTTCAAGCTTGTGGAATTATTTCGTTTGCATGCATTTACTATAGAGGGGTTGGCAACAAGTGCCAACGCCGCTGATGTGATGTTGCGAGTGCACTGATTCCTTGTAGCTTCGAAATTTGGGATTGCACCCTTATCTTCGACCACTAACGACGGCGGTTGCCGATCTCCGAGGCCCACGAGGGCGCGTTCTCGAAGCCGTTCTTGCCGTACTGGAAGTCCTCCCACGTCTGCTGAATCTCCTCGCTCGTGCTCATGACGAACGGTCCGTACTGCACCACGGGCTCTTCCAGCGGCTGACCGGTCATGACAATCACCTCGAGCTTGTCGTTGTCATCCGCCTGCAGCAATACACCGTCGCCCTTCATCTCCATCACGATGGCTTCGTGGGGTTGGATCGAGTGCTCCACGCACTTGCCCGTGCCCGTCACCGCGTACACGAAGACGTGGTGACTCTCTGGGATCGGGTACTCCAATTTGGCCCCGGCGTTCAGCATGAAGTGCACGTACGTGACGGGCGCCACCGTCTCAATAGGCCCGCGTTTGCCGAAGACTTCACCGGCGAAGACGATGGCCTCGATGCTCTTGTCGTCATTGAAGGCGTGCGGGACCGTCTCGCGACTGATCTCTTGGTACTTGGGGTCCGTCATGCGGTCCTTGCGCGGCAGATTGATCCAGAGCTGCAGACCGTGGGCAGGCACCTCACTCTTGGGCATCTCGGCGTGCATGATGCCTCGGCCGGGCGTCATCCACTGCAGGTCACCGGGACGCAGCTCGCCCTTGTTGCCCAGAAAGTCCTCGTGGCACATGTGGCCCTTGGACGTGGGCAGCACGTACGTGACCGTCTCGAAGCCGCGGTGCGGGTGGTCCGGGAAGCCGCCGGGCAAACCCACGTTGAACTCATCCAGCATGAGGAACGGGTCCAAGTTGCGCAGACGAGTGGTGCCAATGGAGCGGTGCACGCGGGCGCCGGCGCCTTCGCCCTGCTCACGAGCCACGAACTTCTTCGCAATGCGTCGAGGCGTGAACATCTTGGAAATGGACTTGAGGGAGCTCGTGGTGGATGGTGGTGCTGTGTGCACTAGAAGGCAAATGCGAGAATGACCAGCAGGGAGTTTAATGCAAGACTAGCCAACAGGTGCGACAGTGACAGTCAGTTGAGTTGCAATCGAGACCTGCGCGGTGATTGGTCGAGAGGTGTGATTATGCAAGCTCTGGATTGTGTGTTGACTTGGTGTTTGTATGGGCAGGGAGATGGCTACATCGCCACGTCAGTGATTTTGGTGGTACGCGCAATCATACTGGCGAAATCGATCCAAGCGCTTGCCACCGGCACACGACAGACATGTAAGAGCTCAAGACTTGATACTCTGGACTAGCTGCGATCCATTGATGCGATTGCGTTGACTGGAGAACGCCACGTAGGCACCTTAAATAACATGTTACTACAAGCAAGTGCACTGAAAAAGAAAGAATACATTCTGGTTTGGCAACGCAACGATCTGCTCCAGCACTCGGAGCAGGTGCTAGAGTTCGGGGAGTCCCTGTTCTACCGCTGCCTCCAAGCGGCGATTGCCAATCTCCGACGCCCACGCGTGTGTGTGTGTGGGGGGGTATCAAGTGCTCGAGTGGCAAAAACAAAGATGAGGACGCTAGAGGCTGTGCCCGACGTGCAAAGTCGCCCATTTTGAGAAGCTCATGTAGCACAGTGGCGTGATATTCAAGTAAGAGCTGCTCTCCGGCAATATCATTGGCATCTGACGACTGGGAGTCACGTGGGGTTCGTGGATCGTGTAAATGGAGGTCGGCCAGGAATCGAAGAGGAGTTAGATGTGTTGGAAGATAGAATTTGGCTGTGTCGGAAAAGGTTTCCTCACAGTTGGTTATTCGATTCACGCAAATATTGTTCGCTGTTCCACTCATTAGTCTAGGCTGGTTTTGCTGTAAACCGATCATGAACCATCACACAATATTTTTCAGAAAAGATTTCGCGATGGAGCCGACCGTTGCTCGAGCTAAACGTGCAGCAGGCGATCTCAAGCATTCTGCAAAAGCCTCGAGGGTGGATCAAGAGCAAGACCCCGAGGTCCGCAAGAAATGGATGGATGAAGTCGAGTTGCAGCTGCTACTCAAGGCATTTGACCAGTCTTTGGTCAATTGGAGGCACGGTCAAGCTCCACTAGAAGATCTCGATCAAACTCTACAGGACGCGGACAGTCCTGATAGAACTGCAAGATTGAGAAAATGGCTGAAAGAAATTGTCACGGAGTTTGGGATGGATACGGAATCCGATGAAGAGCTGAGTGATTTTGACTCTGTCGAAGACGAGAAAGAAGAAGAAGGCGTTAAGGAGGAAATAGAGGCTTATGACGCGACGGAAGAGGAGAAAAAACTGCGGACTTTAAGGCGGGAGATGGCTTTGCAGGAGTCGTATCCTTCAGTGAAATGGACATTCAATCAGCTTCTTCTGCATGAAAGACTGACTGCAATTCCAGTGGAAGAGTGGACGGAAGAGGCCATAGCATCTGCTGTTGACGCGGCTCGCTCTGTTGATGACCCAACTCTTGTACCTCGAGCTGCGGACTTTGTTCTTGCAGCATGTCGAGGTGTCAGTGTGGAGGAAGCTCTTCCGATTCCAGCGTTCGTTTGAGCAATCACTCGCAACGCCAAATCTGACGCGTAGACGACTTGGAAGTCTCGATACGGATCTTCACTGTAAATGTGAATCAAAGTCTGAATGATCTTGGTCTTCGAGCTCATCTCCGAATTGATGGACACCAACCGAATGCAATCGTCAAGAGAACAACTTACGATCACCGCAAAGGCGGCAAGTAGTGGACAAGGTGGAAGTCGGTCAAGCTTCGAACCAGCTGTACGTGCCTCGGGCACCGAATTATGCTGGTATTGATGCGTGGATGCCGCAGGTCGGCGGATTTCAAATGACTGTGGGAAAGAAACATGGCATTAAGGGCCGAGCAAAACAGGATTTGGAAAAACTGGGTCCCAATGGCAACCGACTCTACTTTTTGGTTTCACCACACCACTACGACAATTTCACGAAGGCGAAACCTAGAGAGATCGAGCAGTTTGCAATCCTGGTTCCGTATCCCGAACCGTTGAAGTAGACGTTACAAAGTTTTAGGTGACCTGAAAACTTAATGGCATCAAGTGCGTACCAATCAGAAGAGTTTGCCATTACGTATTCGTAGTACTACTACTAAGTAGAATGGAATTCAATCTGGGTCCTCAATCTAAAGCAGAATGGGGTGGATACGCTGCCTCTCGGTCCGACCGACCGATTTACCATTAACAACGGATTCGAGCTTCGCACAATTTGGACAAAGTGGATTTGGCGGTGACCCTGGACCCAAACGATGCGCTAGCACCCTTGAAGAGTTACTTGATCCAGACACAGCTGAACGAGAGTGTCAACGCGACCTACGAATTCTTCTACGGGGTCTCGAAAATTGACGATGCAATCTCGACGTCGCTGAAAATGAAGCTCTTGTCTGGCGCGGAGCTTTCACGCTACAAGGAACTGATGGCACCAAAGGAAGAAAACGAAAAAGACGACCGCCAAATCCTGAGTCTCCGAAACGAGTTTGTCTACACGCGTGCAATTCTGTCCACGTGCACGACGCTCTTGGAGCAGTACCCGACAACAATCGAGCAAGACCGCAGCTCTCTCGCTAAACTAGCTGACGAAGAGGACCTCGAGAGCACACGCAAGAGCCACGTGCTACAAATTCTCATCTTGGAGAAGCAGATCCTGAAGCAGACGATGGACATCGCGCTGGAGGATTGGAAGGGGCTCATCCTCTCCACGCACCCCAACTTGCAAGAAGTCTAGGTTCGTGACCGAGCAGACGTAAGCAGGCAACCATGTCAATTGCAGTCGTTATCCCATCAAAAGTTGGGTGTTCATACAGCAGCAGTGTTGTCTTGTTATCTCCTTCTGAAACTCCTCACGATGACAGCCTAGTTGTAAGCTTCAAACTCACCCGTGCGAGCCAAAGACAGAGCTTCCACTTGCAGCATGGAGTGTCCACGGGCATTACGAGCCATGAATCCGACAGCGACCAGTTCGTCTCCCTTTCGAAGAAGACTCACCACTTTAGCAAACATCGATGAAGACCAGCCCAGCGTATCACGCTGCAAGAACACCTGGAGCGGTCTGTCGTAACCATTACCATTCAACTCGAGCGAAACGAAAGCCATACCGTTGCTGAATCTGCGAACTCGAGTGATGTCACCAGTAGCTTGTACGTAGACTTTTCTGGGCTGGATATCCTCACCAGAAGCCACTTGTGCTTCAGCAACAGCCTGCTCCTGATCTTGAGCTGCTTTCACTCGTGCAGCTGGGCTGTCAATAACGACTAGCTCGTCATCAAGCTCAGTCTGTCGAGAAACCAGTTTCTTTTTCAACTCCAGCCACGTCTCCAAAGCAGCATCTCGAGCTACTGCATTACCTTCGTCATCTTCGTCCTTAGGTAGTTGTTCGAGGGTAGGGAGGGTTGAAAGAGTTTGCCGTTTGAAGCAACAGTACACGTACACTGGAGTTCCGGGAAACTGTTTCCTGGTAGCGATAAGTGACTGGACGTCATAGCCCAAGTCTGCGTGAGTTAGGAACTCTTTCTTTCGCCACTGCTTGCGCGGAGTAAGGCAAACCAGCGAGGCAGTTCGGCTGTTGCCGGACGGAGAGCTACCACAAACCGACACAAGCTGGTCCAGTGTGCGGCACAGGTGGCGAAAAAATGCAGGGTTCTTTTTCGCACGACCTCGAAAGCCGCGGAAGATAAAGCCTGCATCAAGGATGCAGGCTAGCGGGGGTGCTGGGGCTCCGTCGTTCTCGAACGTCACAGTAATTTCCTCTTCACTATCTTCTTCGTCGCGTTTTTCGGCAGGTGGTACGGCAAAAGAGGATTGAAGAATGAAGTGCCCACAGGCATCGAGCTGAACAGCCTCTTCCTCGTCGTTTTCACCGGTGTCTGCTTCCAAGTTGACGGCGCACTTGTAAAGCTGCAACTTCAGCCGTTTCAATCCGCGCGTGCCGTTGTCAGCAACTCTGAACGATAGCTCCTCAACTAGCGAAACAGTGTAGACATCCTGGTATCCATCGCGTAGCAGTAAGCGCACCGCCAATCGTCTCGGGTGCCAGCCCAGTGCAAGCACGTGAGTTCCTGTCCCTAGGTGAGACGCCACAGCTGATGGCAAACTGCTACCAATTGTCTCCTCTTCTGCAACGTACTCTTCCTGGCTCATCGTAGAAGCATCTCGAGCGAGCTCACTCAGCGTATCGCCGATAAAATCGAGCACACCGTCATGTCGTTTCTTTAGATCTTCTGCCTGAGCCTCGACGTTGTCCTCACCGCGAGACTTTTCTGCTGAGGCGTATTCTTCGGCCACAATCAGTTTTTTGCGGACACAGCCTTTCATAACGCTTGAAGCTAACGATAGATCAGCATGGGAAGTATTGACACTCTCGTTCGACTTGTCACCAACCCACAAGCGAATCTGCTCGGAAGCACAACAATATCAGATCAATGTATCAGCAGTGAACAGCCCCGCCATAACAACTTACCTCGCGATGGTCTGAAAGAACACTAAAATCATCGTACACAAGATCCGGCCCGCGTCCAAAGAGTGATTCCTGCTGGCCATACCAGTTGCAGCAAGGCAGCGTGACCACACCACACACCTGCTCCGCTTGCACGGCACTCAAAGCTTGATCCAGCGTCACGTGGGCGTGCACCAGCACCACAATTGCACGTCTCAAGGCAATCCGCACATTCTCAATCTTGTTGCGCACCACGACAAGGTTCGACACATCCGCCCAACCCTTTGAACGCTACAAGCATCCCACACACACAAAAACAATGTCAACTCATTAACAAAACACGCCACCATTTCCAACCCTCACCTCGCTCGTCCCCTTCTCCATGGCCGGGTCCACACTGTAGCACTTCCAACCTCGCATCCGAAACGCAAACAACGCAGCCGTGCGTGCTGTTCATGACAAAACAGGTCAAAACATTGTCTTAAAACTTAAAAAGCAGCCTCCCCACTCACGGGTGTTGCCATCTCCAACGACCACAATGCCGTCGTGTTTCCCGTCCTCCTCCACTTGTTCTCCGTTGCTCTTGGGCTCAATATACCGTCGAACGGCATTGAAAAGTGCCATACTCTGCCATTTCATACAACAAAAATTAGGCACCCAACCTCAGACCTAATTGATTTCACTATTTTATAGAATAAATAACTTGAAATGTACCTCCGTGACCTCCTTCGCGTCCGGAAACAGTCCGTGCTGCAGTAAAGCGGGTGCGCAGTGCAGCTTGCCCACGAACTCATTGAGATAACGCAGCGACACTGGCGGCGTTGAAGCTGAAACTGTTGCCACAGCTGCAGAGGTGTTTGGTGAAGAGCTGGACGAAGTTGCAGCTCCGTCGGAGCCCTGGGAAGGTCGGCAGAGCTGCCAGCGCGAGACGTGTCGAGACGTCATGATCACCAATGGATCAGTACGGAAAATGGGTTTATTATTTGGGGTAGGATGCCCAAATCAGATATGACTACATCTTAAAATGGGTCGTGCAAGATGCCTATTTTATCAAGAAGACTTGGACGGTGTTGGTGGGGGAATGGATATTCCTACGTGGGTGTAGGAATAGCGTGACTACTTGATAGTCAACATGGGCTATCAAAACGAGATTACACTTGAGAATTTGCGCAGAAATACTGAGTATAGCTTAACGCTTTAGCATTCAAACCTGTGTTACGTCGTTAGCTACGACGGTGCTTTTCGCGGGACGTTGAGACTTGTCGTAGGAAGTGGAGTGATGCAGCTTGATCCATTAGAAGAAGAAACGATTTGGATAGCTACTGTTTCTCGTCTGTAAAGGTAGCTACGTTCGTACATCACGCGGCACCAAAACTCTGGGTAGGTAGTGCTGCTATTAGGCACAGTCGTGATGTATGCAATGGCAACATCTCGTCCGCCATTCTTCGAAGATTGAGAAACGGTGGTATATTAAATACCACCGTTTCTCAAGTTTTGTTGACTGGGCTACATTCAGCTTCTAAGCAAACAATATTTCGAAGCTTCTTTTGACAGATTCTAAGTATTCATCAAACCCACATCATTCGTAGGATTAGTGGAGGTGCTTCCCTACGTGTGGGCCATGCAGCAGAGTCTGCATTCCACTCAATTCAATATAATATGCGAATATTTTACTACCAGGTAGTCACGTTTTTCCTACGCGTGCAGTTAGTGCTTAATGTGTTGTAAAGGTAGTTTTTGAGCCTGTATTGATTCCTAGTCACTGCTGGTTTGCTTCCGTTTGGTCTCTTGGAAAGCCTCCATTCCTTGGATCCACGATCCTTCGGTCAGTCCTTGCGGACAGTATGCGCAGGTCACGCCGAGCTTCTGGATGTCGTGTACGTTACCGTACTCGTTGTCAAAGAAGAGCATGTCTTCGTACGGGATGCCGCTGTCTTTTTTCAGCTGCTCGAAGTGCACGCGTTTGTTGCGTGGGTAGATGGCTTCGTAGTCCACGATGGTCTGCAGCGACGTCTTGACTGCCTCCTCGTCCTCTTCACTCTGCTCCGAGTCCTCCTCGGCACTGCCATCAGCTCCTACAGCATGTCCACCGCCACCAATGTCAACGTCCATGAGTCGCATACAAGTCTTGGCCCACTTGGGCTCCGTCGTCCTCGACGCCACCGCCACCTCCGTCGTCTCTCGGAACTGCGGGTCCGTCTCCAAAATGCTCAGAACGGTGTGCACAGCTCCAAAGAAGTGCACTTGTTCCCCCTTGGAGTCCGTTACGACCCCCGTCGTCGGGTTCTTCTTGAACGGAGCTCCCCAGAGCTCGTACATCTCCGGATACCACAACGTGAAGTCCAAATCGAACACCACGAGGCGAGGGATGTGGTCCCATTTACGAGAAACAGTGTGATACCTCGTGGAAGAGCCGGCAGTCTTGGACTTGGCTCGCTTCTCCTTGAGCTTCATCTTGGCCTTGGCACGAGGCATCGCGAGCTTCTTGCAGGGGATGGACAGAACCGTTACGAATGATCGGATCGCAGACGATGTAGCCATGTCATGGATCTCACCAAGCAGACATGTAGCCATCTTGAACGCCTGCAACGTGCAAGTCTTCACGTGCTAGTACAAGGGTGCTGTGCATTGTGTATTATCGTCTACGTGTAGTGATGAAGTAGACGCAGTATTTCTATCTACCAAGCTACACGCTTTGTCGCTTCTTGGCCAGCTGGAAGTCCTCCATGCCTTGCAACCAGGACGCCACCGTGAGACCGTCGGGGCAGTGCGAGCACACGACGCCCAGAGCGCTCACATCCACCACGTTCTCTTCGTCGTCGTCGTTGAACAGCATGTCCTCGAACGCGATGCCGCTCTGCTCCTTGAGCTGTTTGAAGTGCGTCGTCTTGCTGCCGGGGAAGACGGTCACGAAGTCGGCGATGCTGCCGAGCGACTTGGTGCCGGCGTCCTCTCCGTCCTCACCTCGCAGAGTCACGTCCATGAGTTGCAGACACGGCTTGGCGTTCTCGATCTCCTCGGTTCTGGACGCCACGCCGATCTTCGTGTGACGGAACTGCGGGTCCGTCTTGAGCACACTCAGCACGGCGTGGATCTCCGGGTAGAAGTGCACTTGCTCGTCCACGGCGTCCGTGACGACTCCCGTGACGGGGTCCTTGGTGATCCTCTCGCCATGCAGCTCGTCCATGGCCGGGAACCACATGGTGAAGTCGAGGTCGAACACCACGAGCTGCGGGATGTACGTCCACTTGCAGAAGGCGCGAGAGGCATAGTCCGGGTCCTTGCTCTCGGTGGAGCGGTTCTTTCCAGGAGCTAGTGCCTTGGGCATACTGGTTAATGGCAAGTGGAGGAGGGTGTGTGGTGTCCAAGGTGAATTGGAGACTGAGGACGCCGTTTGAAACCTCTTGGTGAAGGACGATGGGACACCTCACTGCATAAACTCGAGATCCGATGGCAAACGCGTAAGCTGGAAGCCCCACAGCGGCTGGGTTGTGGTAGAAGAGACCCTGGAAGGTCACACGACGAAGAGGTTCACACTGCCCCACGATCGTCACGGCACTGGGGACACGTTCCTCGCCTCGTCGTCTTCGACCTCGACTACAGTTTGTGGGGTCCGTACATCGATCAATTGGGCGGTGGACCTTTCTCCAAGACACGAGACCCACAGACGGTCGTGGATCGCTACGGAGATGAACTGAGTTTGCTGCCGGACGTGCAACAAGTGCTGAGTGTACTGGAGACGGACCCTCAATTCCGTGACACGAAAGTCGCCATTGCATCGCGTACATCGGAGATTGAGGCGGCCAGAGAATGTATGGGACTGCTGGAGGTGACGATCAAAAGCTCGAGTGGAGAAGAGATGAGGACGCTCGAGAGCATCGCAAGCTTCGTTGAGACCTACCCGACGTGCAAAGTCGCCCATTTCGAGAAGTTCGTGCAGCAAAGTGGCGTGGCGTACGAGGAAATGCTGTTTTTCGACGACGAGAACCGCAACATCCTGGACATCCGGTGCCTAGGAGTCACGTGTCAGTACTGTCGTGATGGAGTCACGTGGAGTTCGTGGGTCAAGGGGATGCAGGCCTACCAGGAATCAATGAGGAGCTAGATGAGTTGAAGATCTCGACTGGATTAGCTGTTTCTGCCACAACAACTAATGCAAACTTGGTTCAAAGGCCTTTTAGTGCTCACAAAGTGAGAAGTATTGGGAGTTGCCAAAGGCGTGATCGCCATCCTCTTGAGAAGCAGCGCGTTCTTCCATTAGGTGCAAACGATGCTGCTTGGCTTCTTGCACCGACATTCCACGAGGCATCATCGACTGAATGTTCCTCTCTGCTACATCAATGAGATGAAGCTTTTTAACCATCGCCTCAAGCGTAGGCTCGACCCACTTCTGCTGCTGCGGAGGAATCACCGACGTCGAAGGAATGGGCGTCTCGGGATCAACGAGGAAGAACGCGAGGATCTTACGAACTCCTGGTTTGCTCGAGTCTTCAAGCTCAAATGGCTGGACTTGGTGTTGCAGCCAGTTAGGAAATGCAACACAGCGAGATACTGAAGTCTGAACGGCACCAAGCACCTGTACCAGGAGATCATCGTTGAATAGTCCGTAGATTTCAGCAACTCCATCGTCGTCGCTCTGCTGATACGGAGGTTCCTCGACTTCAGCTGGAAATACCAGGCGAGAGTCTTGATATTTTCACAACCAAAGTAGTACATGCCAGTCCCGACGATGTTTTCCGCTGGTGCCTTCAATATGCCACGCACCACCTGAATAGCTAGGATTCTCCGGAGTGAGGATTATCTCGGCGATTTTCACGATGGCTTGTAGTTTCTTCCCTCTCAACGACACGGAGACTGGAGCATTTGGTAATTTTACTTCTTGTGGGACGACTGGGCGTCGGGGAAGTTCACGCCACGAGTCATGAGTGATCGTATCAACGTCGAACGATGCTGGTCGCATACCTGCAGCTCGATCCGACAGCATTCGCTCAAACAGCGGCACAAAATGACCGAAGATCGTGCCGATCGAATCGTACAGATCGACGAACTGCTCCGGGTGCAAATTGTTGATGTACGACAAAATACGAACTGCGCTCATATCGTCTTGACCAGCTTCACCTCCTTCAGACACAGCAAAGTCCGATGGGATCCACTGGTACGCTGTGTTGCAATTCGCTGGTCTCTCCACCAGCTCTGACCCGGAGAACATCAGGCGGTGCATTTGCTCCACGACTGTAGTGAATGTCGATGGATCTGGCGCGCTCGAGACTTTTAGAGTTTGTCCGTACACACAGCAAAAGAGTGACGGGTGAACCAGATCCAGCACTTGTTTGCTCGAGTGTGGGTGCCAATCTTTCTCTTCTTCTGGTACGTTTTCGAGGTGCTCGACCTCGGTCTTGAATTTCAAGGCGACTTCTTTTGGGATGAGGTTGTCGCTGATCCAGACACCGTCGATTCCAGCAGGACAAATCACCACTTTTGCTGGATCTGTTTTTTCAGACAGATCTTGTGTTGCTGCAACCAGCAGAAGGACCTTCATCATGTAAACCTGGATATCGCTGAGTTCACGATGAATCTTCTCGCAGTGCATCTTGAGTTTAATCACTCGATCGGCACAGCCATCAGCAATTCTTGTGGAGCTGTTTCAACTTGAAACACCAAGCGAGGCACACCGCCCAAACACACAAAACGATTCTTCCACGTGTCTCGTGCAACAGAATACAGTGGAGCGATTGTGACGAGTTCTTCTTCTGTCCATAAGGGCATGAAAAACTTAGTTGGAGTCGGGACCTGCTTGTTGAATTCACCAACGCAATCACGCCGCGGTGTACTTGCAAGCAGAACGGAGCATTTCTGGATTGGAAATCCAGAGATACTCGTTGGATCTACCGAGTCCACCAGACACCACAAATCGGGCGACCAAAAGCGCAGATTGCCTGAATATGGCAACTGCAGGCACTCCCGCACGGAATGTCCATCAAAGTAGATCGGTGGTTCTCCGGTCAAAAGCAGTACGCGTCTGTTCTCCCTAATCAATATCCACATGAAGTAGTAGACAAACACCGATTTTCCAATTCCAGGCGTGCCAGTGACGATAGCATACTTGACCATGCTCGTATCTGGATTCGCCAACGCTTGATTAGCGATCACTGGGTACGAAGAGCGAATGTAAAGCTTCTGACACCTCGTAAGCGGCAGCATGGACGAAAACTCGAGCCACTCTCCAACATGGCTAGCCGTCGGGAATTGGGAGAAGAACGGATCGTGACAGTCAACGAAACCACCTTCGTTGGGGACAATCGGGGGCTGCCCCGGCGGAACCACCGGCGGGATCACCACTAGAACGTGGATATGCCCTTTTCCAGCAACACGATCTTGATCACTCACCTGACCCAGTTGGCGACTATCTAGCCCAGCATCTTTCAGAAATACATCCGTAAACCGTAACTGGTTCCGAGGAATTGTTCCACTCACGCCTTGAATCACGTCAAGTTGTGTCAGCCACGCGTCCTTGTCCGTCTTGGCCAGAAAAATCTTCAGTTGATCCACTCGGCCCATGTATTTCAGTGCCCCCGCGACCGCCTTCTTGAAAACGCCCACCGTCTCCTTCTCGTCGATCTGCACAAAAAATGCGCTTTCACGATCACCAACGACAGCGCAGTAAATAGTGATAGTGGTCATTGTTTCCTCGGCTGAAGCAGATTCTGGAATGCGAAGCAAACGTTTGGAGTCGTATTTAACTGGAAATGAGGGTGTGACGAGGTGGTGTCACAGCAGCCCAATTTGTACAGGTTTGACGATGCAAAGTGACCAGATTGATATTTTTTCATTAAATGTAGGAAAGAAAGATCGATGGGGAGTCCAAGAGCAAGTGGAGGAGGACGGGAAACACGACGGCATTGTGGTCGTTGGAGATGGCAACACCCGTGAGTGGGGAGGCTGCTTTTTAAGTTTTAAGACAATGTTTTGACCTGTTTTGTCATGAACAGCACGCACGGCTGCGTTGTTTGCGTTTCGGATGCGAGGTTGGAAGTGCTACAGTGTGGACCCGGCCATGGAGAAGGGGACGAGCGAGGTGAGGGTTGGAAATGGTGGCGTGTTTTGTTAATGAGTTGACATTGTTTTTGTGTGTGTGGGATGCTTGTAGCGTTCAAAGGGTTGGGCGGATGTGTCGAACCTTGTCGTGGTGCGCAACAAGATTGAGAATGTGCGGATTGCCTTGAGACGTGCAATTGTGGTGCTGGTGCACGCCCACGTGACGCTGGATCAAGCTTTGAGTGCCGTGCAAGCGGAGCAGGTGTGTGGTGTGGTCACGCTGCCTTGCTGCAACTGGTATGGCCAGCAGGAATCACTCTTTGGACGCGGGCCGGATCTTGTGTACGATGATTTTAGTGTTCTTTCAGACCATCGCGAGGTAAGTTGTTATGGCGGGGCTGTTCACTGCTGATACATTGATCTGATATTGTTGTGCTTCCGAGCAGATTCGCTTGTGGGTTGGTGACAAGTCGAACGAGAGTGTCAATACTTCCCATGCTGATCTATCGTTAGCTTCAAGCGTTATGAAAGGCTGTGTCCGCAAAAAACTGATTGTGGCCGAAGAATACGCCTCAGCAGAAAAGTCTCGCGGTGAGGACAACGTCGAGGCTCAGGCAGAAGATCTAAAGAAACGACATGACGGTGTGCTCGATTTTATCGGCGATACGCTGAGTGAGCTCGCTCGAGATGCTTCTACGATGAGCCAGGAAGAGTACGTTGCAGAAGAGGAGACAATTGGTAGCAGTTTGCCATCAGCTGTGGCGTCTCACCTAGGGACAGGAACTCACGTGCTTGCACTGGGCTGGCACCCGAGACGATTG
Organism: Phytophthora sansomeana; assembly: GCA_032158285.1. Classification (NCBI taxonomy): domain Eukaryota; phylum Oomycota; class Peronosporomycetes; order Peronosporales; family Peronosporaceae; genus Phytophthora; species Phytophthora sansomeana. The sequence continues at coordinate 68,192 of JAPDHH010000216.1, forward strand.
GCGGTGCGCTTACTGCTACGCGATGGATACCAGGATGTCTACACTGTTTCGCTAGTTGAGGAGCTATCGTTCAGAGTTGCTGACAACGGCACGCGCGGATTGAAACGGCTGAAGTTGCAGCTTTACAAGTGCGCCGTCAACTTGGAAGCAGACACCGGTGAAAACGACGAGGAAGAGGCTGTTCAGCTCGATGCCTGTGGGCACTTCATTCTTCAATCCTCTTTTGCCGTACCACCTGCCGAAAAACGCGACGAAGAAGATAGTGAAGAGGAAATTACTGTGACGTTCGAGAACGACGGAGCCCCAGCACCCCCGCTAGCCTGCATCCTTGATGCAGGCTTTATCTTCCGCGGCTTTCGAGGTCGTGCGAAAAAGAACCCTGCATTTTTCGCCACCTGTGCCGCACACTGGACCAGCTTGTGTCGGTTTGTGGTAGCTCTCCGTCCGGCAACAGCCGAACTGCCTCGCTGGTTTGCCTTACTCCGCGCAAGCAGTGGCGAAAGAAAGAGTTCCTAACTCACGCAGACTTGGGCTATGACGTCCAGTCACTTATCGCTACCAGGAAACAGTTTCCCGGAACTCCAGTGTACGTGTACTGTTGCTTCAAACGGCAAACTCTTTCAACCCTCCCTACCCTCGAACAACTACCTAAGGACGAAGATGACGAAGGTAATGCAGTAGCTCGAGATGCTGCTTTGGAGACGTGGCTGGAGTTGAAAAAGAAACTGGTTTCTCGACAGACTGAGCTTGATGACGAGCTAGTCGTTATTGACAGCCCAGCTGCACGAGTGAAAGCAGCTCAAGATCAGGAGCAGGCTGTTGCTGAAGCACAAGTGGCTTCTGGTGAGGATATCCAGCCCAGAAAAGTCTACGTACAAGCTACTGGTGACATCACTCGAGTTCGCAGATTCAGCAACGGTATGGCTTTCGTTTCGCTCGAGTTGAATGGTAATGGTTACGACAGACCGCTCCAGGTGTTCTTGCAGCGTGATACGCTGGGCTGGTCTTCATCGATGTTTGCTAAAGTGGTGAGTCTTCTTCGAAAGGGAGACGAACTGGTCGCTGTCGGATTCATGGCTCGTAATGCCCGTGGACACTCCATGCTGCAAGTGGAAGCTCTGTCTTTGGCTCGCACGGGTGAGTTTGAAGCTTACAACTAGGCTGTCATCGTGAGGAGTTTCAGAAGGAGATAACAAGACAACACTGCTGCTGTATGAACACCCAACTTTTGATGGGATAACGACTGCAATTGACATGGTTGCCTGCTTACGTCTGCTCGGTCACGAACCTAGACTTCTTGCAAGTTGGGGTGCGTGGAGAGGATGAGCCCCTTCCAATCCTCCAGCGCGATGTCCATCGTCTGCTTCAGGATCTGCTTCTCCAAGATGAGAATTTGTAGCACGTGGCTCTTGCGTGTGCTCTCGAGGTCCTCTTCGTCAGCTAGTTTAGCGAGAGAGCTGCGGTCTTGCTCGATTGTTGTCGGGTACTGCTCCAAGAGCGTCGTGCACGTGGACAGAATTGCACGCGTGTAGACAAACTCGTTTCGGAGACTCAGGATTTGGCGGTCGTCTTTTTCGTTTTCTTCCTTTGGTGCCATCAGTTCCTTGTAGCGTGAAAGCTCCGCGCCAGACAAGAGCTTCATTTTCAGCGACGTCGAGATTGCATCGTCAATTTTCGAGACCCCGTAGAAGAATTCGTAGGTCGCGTTGACACTCTCGTTCAGCTGTGTCTGGATCAAGTAACTCTTCAAGGGTGCTAGCGCATCGCTTGGGTCCAGGGTCACCGCCAAGTCCACCTTGTCCAAATTGTGCGAAGCTCGATCACGGGCGAATCCGTTGTTCAGCATGAACTGAGCTGACGATTTACCGGGCATGGAGAGATGAACCTCTTGTCCTTTCTTGTATTTCGATGAAGCGTACACAACCAACCGCTGCGTGCTCTCATCCACCTCAATATGATTAGAAGGGCACGCTTCCTTGCCTTCATCATCAAGGTCCGTACAGACGCCAATGGTGTCCAACACAGGGGCCAGCACGACTTCTTCCTCGTGTTCACCGAACGGGAATGCACTCGCCCACACGACGCCCATGGCCCAGCGGAAGTTCTCAAGTGTGAAAACGTCCTCCTCAAAGATCGGCGGGTCGACAGCTTCTCGCGAGGTCACAGGTTTCAGCAGTGCATCGTAGAATGTCTCCAAAGCTTGCTCTCTCCCCAGTGTGTAGCGCAGAAGTTGGGACCCCGCCAACTCGTTCAACTCACTTTCCGTGTAGAACAAGGTGCTGTTAATTGCTTCAGCACTCGGCAACGTGGCCACAAACTCGGAGAAGTTGGAGGCTGCTCCGAGCGCTCGTTCTTCCAGCAGATGCAGCCCCAGCGCAATCGACGGCGGCAGATCCGGGTTCACCTCCAGTAGTAACCCCACCCGTCCTCTGGCTGCGGACGTCACGCTCATCACCTTGCGCATGGGCAATGACAATAGTTCGTCACCTTCTTCCACCTCCTCCGTCGTCACGTAGGCGACACCTCGTCCAAAGTTGAAACCTTCAGCTTTGAGCACCGTCGAAATGGGACTTTCGTCCAATTTTCGACTCCCCACCGGTCGAATGTTGATCCCCATTGGTTCTCCATCAGGAAACGAAGACCGACCTTCGAGAACTGGTCGGTCCGACCGGGAGGCAGCGTATCCACCCCACTCCGCTTTGGATTGCGGATCCAGATCGAATTCCACTTCCACTTCAGGTCTTGCAGCAATTACTTCGGCACCATCAATGGACAATGTTGATACTGGATGGTTTCCTACACAAAACGTTAATAGCAGCAATTGCGAGCAAATACTGGACAACGACACCATTCTCAATTGATAGCAAGTTCACGAATGACTCGAATGACCAGCATTTTGATAAGCGTATCTTTCTACGGTTTGAACGGCCGCACAAAAAGATACGAAATTTATTCTTTAAAGTACGAATTTAAATATTCGTACTTTAACGACAATTTGATCCCGCACCTACATTTCATTTGCGGGTCCGGGACGGATATTTACGGTTGAGTATGCTGCCGCCCAAGCTCGAGTATCTGCAGCAGCTGAGCGAGCAGCGCAAGATGGACGAGCTGCAGACGGCCATTGACCAGTGCTCGTGCAAGGAATTGCGGAGTTTCGTGGGACTCATGGGCGTGCCCGTGCGCAGCAAAGAATACGCCATTTATAACAATAAGGCCGGATATTCCGCCTTGCTATTGCAAATTTTGACTTCCAAGGCGGATATTTTGGTTATGGGCACCAGAACCCGAAAGACCAAAAATTGCAATTTGAGACTCGTGAATGTGCTATTTGGGGACGTTTTCGCGCCCAAAGTGGACGAACTGAACGCCGAGGGGACCCAAACTGCGCTGGACTCGGACCAATTTTCGGAAAATGACCCATTTTGGGAAAAAGTGAGAGCTGAATTTGTCGGGGCTAATGGAGACTATGGACGCGTGATGTTTCAGGAAAATTGCTTTACGGGCTTTGAATTGGGCACTCCAGTGCTGCACTCTAGTGAAAAGCTGTGGAAAATGTGGCGGGAACTCTGCACGGCGTATTGTAATGTCGCTATCAGATTTGAAAGAAGTGACAGTCCAGACTCGCAATTTCTTGGCTTTTGTCGGACTCGAGTGGACATTTACTACCTGAGGTGCTGGTTAACTGTGAAACCACATTTGTTGGCCAGTGTGAATGGAAAATTGCCTCGGGAGGAACAGAAAACGATCAATTCGACGAATGTTGAGACGAGATTTTTGGAGAGGAGAGTGGCGGAAATTTGGGGAAACGGAAGAGCGACGTGATGGAACAAGTGGTGGCTGTTGAGGACACTGCAGAAGGGAGTGAATTTCCTAGACGGGTCGAAGAACGGGCAAAATTGATGAAATCAATCAAACAAGCCTGTGAGACGCTGAAAAATATCCAAGAGCTGCGCCTCGGGCTGGATGTGGAAGAAGTTGTGCGATGCGAGCTGGCGTTGAATGTGAAACGTTTGAAGAGTATTCAAGAGGAGGGGTTACTATGCTAGCTGTTGTTCGCGTCAAATGCAGGGAGATTATTCGTTTGGGGATCGGAGCCATTTGAACCGGAAACTAAAGTCGACACCTACAGCACGTACATTTGAGTCAATCAAATCACGAAAAAATATCAATAGTAAAAAATATCAATAGTAATGCTGCTAGAGGTGTACGTACCGAAGTGAGTGACTCGATAGGTTAGTGTGACTAGCAACCACAATGTTGCCTTGGTCAGAATGGATAACATTTGTGTCTCCAGAACAAATGCTACTTGATACACATGGATACCGCAATTTCGTTTGGTGATGACAGCAAGCACCACGAACGACAAAAATTCCAGTAGTGCGTAGATGAACATCCGAGAAACCACCGCGCTAGCGTTGTCCTGGGTTATGCCTTCCATCTCGGTGTGGTATTGTCTGCTAGGCAGGTGAGTCATAACTAAAATGAACGTGCCGTAGATGATCCGCACGAAAATCTCCAAATACTCAGTGAGAACGATGCATTCCGATGCGAAACGAATCTCGAGCGCCTCCTGAAGGACGCCATTGCTTTCTGCCAACCTTTGCCGTAATTGTTCAAACCCCAAGTCGCCAGGAGGTTGTGTTGCCTTCAACTGTTTGGGCATCACTGCAACGACCGTGCTTGTATCTTCGGACGCATTTGTTTATGAAGCACGTCCGGTTTGGAGCATAGCAGCCGAATTGTTGTGAGCAAGTTTCCGTCATCATTAGCAGCAGTGATACCAGCTGCCACTCGAAGCTGAGCCAAGATACGTTGGGTTCGTTGATTAAGTTCATACAGGTCAATGGCTGTCTGCAAGAGATCCACGGCCAATACCAGCGCAATATTGGTGATTGACAGGCTTTACATGAAGGTGGCGAGATAGAATGCGTCGAAAAAGTCCACCGTGAAGATGACTTGTTCTGGTATCATATCTTCCTTGTGAGAGGCCACAGATGCGAATATGGCTTTCATTACCAGTTTGAAGGAATAAAATTGATTAACCAGTTAGTGTACTCGCTTTGCTTATCTATTGAAACCGAATTATACTAGTAATTCACTACGATCGAGGAATCCAAATTCTGCGCTCTGGCGGTGGCAGGATCAACGCTGTAGGCTTATCAAATCCTAGGCGTTGGAGAACATCAGCAACTTTATCACTATCGATGCTCAATTCTGTAGAGTGTTAATAGATATTGGCAGTGCCGTCGAATAGAGTTCATCAAACTTTGAACATTTGGCTGTTCTGCTTGGGTTTCTTGAAAATGAATATCATTACGCAATCTCCAAGTGGCGTGGAAAACAATAGCAGTATGTACTCTCCACAGAAGCAACAAAGTTTTGTGTTGCTGTTGCCAGTCATTTCGAATGTCTCTCAGTTTCGGAAAGAGCAGCAATTTCCAGTCCAGATCTCTGGTAAAAGCTTTCCTCCACGAAATCCAGAGTTTTCTCCACATCTCAGAGAGCGCTGGACATGTTAAGAAGCAATGCTCTAGAGTTTCAATGGATACGCATGACTCTCGAACGCATTGTTGTACAGTAGAGTTTAGAGACTTCAAGAAATATAGCCGTGATCCCACAATGAGGTCTCCAAAAACAGCCTCAGCAGAACATCATGAACTACAGGAATAAGACAACGCCGAAGCCATACAACTTGCGTCAGCGTCGAGTGGATGAGCATCGGAGGGCACCCAAGATTGGCCATGGGATGGTTTCCGGTCGTTGGCTTAGATTTTAGCAAAGCATTCCAGTCTTGTAGACGCAGGTTAGGGAAAAATCTGGTGCCTTTGTCCACGGACACCCCAAAACAAGGTGGAAAGGCACCGCGTTCATTACCAGTTTGAAGACAGGAAGCAACATAAGCACGGGTAGCTCGTATTTCGTGTGGGTTGCTTTGTTGAAAAGCACTTGGTATGCTGTATAAGCGCTGCCCATCAAGGCTTGTAGCCCGGAAACAATGTTCATTCGGCGACGTAACTCTCGTTGTAAAGTGATGAGCCTAAACCCACGAGCTCCAACAACTGCACGTAGTCCTCCAATAATCAAAATGGCCGAAACGCTGGAAAGCACCATCATGAAGAAAGGAAAGGGAAACACCCAAATCTCCGCAACAAGTATGCCGGCAGTAACATGCCCAACCCCAATGAAAATGCAGAACGTTAGGGTCTGTTTTGTCGAGAGTGGAGGAATTTGAAGCCATGGCTCCAGTTTGTTAGAGACTGCTTGAGCAATTGCAAACCCAATGAGGCCTACTCGAATCCAAAACCCGCTGTTATTTTTCCACCCACTTGCTGGATCTTGAAGAGGAATACTTTCTTGGCACAGAACCAACGCTACAATAAGAAGGGGAAGACTGATTGTCACCATCAGTACACGCGTTAACGATGTGTTTCGAGTATATCCTCAAGTGCCAGCATCCTTTCGATCGAGTATTTTGCTCCATTGTGGATCAGCTGACATCCAAACCAAGCATCATAAAACTTCCTCCCCCACAAAGCGAGATGCGCACGAAGTCGTTCCATCTTCGACAAAGTTGATGGCGGGGCCGCGCATACGACCTTGAGTTTTGATGGAGTAGTCATGGCGTGGTTCAAAATGCAATGTGCCTGGTTGTCCATTCATAGCTGTTTCTCGGCAGATTGTCCGTCGCGTGCGTGGCACAACGAAAATAGTGCGGCTTTACGGACATTTCTAGTTGGTGTGGACGTCTACGCTATCTTTTCCACCATGCGTGATATTTTTTTATCGTGTACACTTCTCAACTTGTCCACTTGGTTTGAGGTCGTACAACCAACCTACGACTATATTATCCGCAGGATGGGTGTTTTATCCACTCAAACAGGAAGGAGAAGTCCGGCCCTGCATCACAACACACAAATCATCAAATATCTGTAAAAGGAATCAAACCCAAAGGCAAACCCATTCGTGGTGACCTACCAAAATGCTTGACTCGGAATGTTAAGGTGTACAAAATCCAAAGAATGAGCTTCGACGGCACAAATGCAATCTCGGTTTCCAGTACAAACGCAGTTGGTACAACACGTTGATACCGCAGTTCCGTTTCGAAATGACTGCGAGGACGACGAAGGACGCGAATTCCAAAAGAGCGTAGACGTAAATTCTGGTGACCATGCCACCGACGTTGTCGAGCGTGACGCTTTCCGTTTCACTATGGTACACAGCGCTTGGTAAGTGGACGGTGACAAGGATGAAGAGGCCGTACATGAGGGGTATGATAATTTCAACATATTCCGTGAGAACGAGGCACTCCGAGGTGAAAAGAACTTCACGACACTCGTTGAATACTGCAGTGGTTTCCGAAAAGCCACTCTCTTGTTTTACGCGCTCCGACTTTTCATCATATGGAGCTGGATTGGAAGTTGTTTCGCCAGTCAATTGTGATGAATGTGCCGGAGGTTTTTGCGAGTCAAGCCCGGAAATTTTCTGGAGGCAGTCGCCCAGGCAGCGGAACGACGGAGGATAACTGCGCGGGTACATTTGCTTTTCCTTTTGAGGAATCGTCCAATGACCCAACAAGTAAACTGCCTAATTTGTGCAGGAGAGTCCTGCTACCCGTTGACAACTGGTGTGTGATGCACGAATGTACACGAAGGCCAACGTATTTTTTGTGGAGTGGCTCTGTATTGTGCAGCAAGTCACCGATTACGTCGAGCAGATTTGTCTTGTTTTCACGCTTGCTTTTGGCGAGTTCATTCAGCCGAGCGAGAATGCCTCGTGTTCGTTGATTCAGTTCGTGCAATTCTACCGCAGATTCAGCAACATCAACCATCATTACCACAACGAGAGTCGTTGGCGTCAAACGTTGCATGAAGGTAGCTAGATAGAAGGCACCGAACAAGTCCACCGTGAAAACAACTAGCTTGGGTACTCATGGCTTGCTGCGGATCGAAATATTCTCTTCATCACCAGCTTGATCACGGATAACATCAGAATGACGGGGAGCTCGAAATTCGTACCGTTCACTTTGGTAAACAAAACTTGATACGCTGGATATCCGGCGCACATTATCGTCTCCAGCGTGGCAACGTCGTTTAATCTCTTGAGCTCCTCCTTTCGTGAAGTGATCAATTTGAACATCGCTTTCCCAGCTACAGCTCGCATCAACCCCACAAGAACTCCGGACAAGACCAGCGAGAGAGTAAGGATAAAAAACGGGAGTGGAAACACCCAAATCTCCGCGACAGCCACCACCAGCAACCAGACCGACCCCTGTAAAGAAACTGAATACTGCGACTTGCCTTGATGAAAAGCTTGGTACGTTTAACCACGGAGGGATTTGAGTGATCGCTTCATGACCATTTGCAATTCCAAGTTCACCGACTCGAATCCAAAATCCCCAATTTGCTTGCCAACCTTTTGTCGGTCTTGAAGAGCGACGCTCTCTTGTAAAAGCAGAACTGTAGCAGTGAAAAGTGGAGGGCTCATGACAACGAGTAGCACACGAAAGGAGGTGCTACTCGTGTACTCTTGGAGAGCCAACATTCGTTCGATGGAGTAGGCACCGCCGTAGTGAGCAAGCTGCATTCTGTACATTGCATCCGAGATTTGGAGCCACCACGGCTTGAGGAAGTGCCATAGTTTTGGCATTGTGCGACTGGAAGACGGCCTTCACCTTGATGAGTCACGTGACTGTAGAGTTTGTTCGTTGTGTTTGGTTTCGTTTACGCCATCCATGTTTAACCTGCGAAAGCTCGTCCTTATATAAAAAATAGATGGTATGTCGATCTGGTGAGAGCGTCACAGCAATGTCGGACCATCGTTTCTCTTTTAAAACAACGGTGAAGATGCGACGTCGAAATTTTGCTACGTACCGCAATTTGAAGCGATACCTAAACGAAAACATTTTTCATGGTAAATCGAAAGATTGGCTTGCTTAGCTGAAAACCTCTTATGATGCTGGGTAAACTATACTTCGAAGTACTTCCTATCAAAACTTGCAGCGGAGATTAATTTTTCAAGATGATGCTATCACAGTCCAGCAAAACTTTAAGCGCTCGGGATACAAGTATCGATCAAGCAAAAAGAAATATGGGTTCGACTCCAAAATATGAAACAGGCCAATATTTTTGATAATCTGATAGAACGTACGTAGTTAACAAATGATCAGTGTATGCACGTGATACAACCATGTTACTGGCCTCATCGGTGCTTTATACACTCAAACTGAAAGGAGAAGTCCGGCCCTGCATCACAAAACACAAAACATCAAATATCTGTAAACGAATCCAGCCCAACCGCAAACCCATTCGTGGTGACCTACCAAAGTGTGTGACGTGGTACGTCATGGTGTACAAAATCCAAAGAATGAGCTTCGACGGCACAAACGCAATCTCAGTTTCCAGTACAAACGCAAGCTGGTACAACACGTTGATACCGCTGTTACGTTTGGAAATAACCGCGAGGATAAGGAGGGATACAAACTCCAAAAGAGCGTATACGTAAATTTGGGAGACCATGCCACCAACATTGTCCAGTGTGATGATTTCCATTTCACTATGGTACACTGCGCTTGGCAAGTGGATGGTGACGAGGATAAAAAGCCCGTACACAAGAGGTATGGTAATCTCGACATATTCCGTGAGAACGAGGCATTCGGAGGTGAAGAGAAGTTCAAGAGTTTCGTTGATAATGGTAGTAGTTGTAGCCGCAGGTCTCGATGACGTACGTGTTTCTTTTGCATCAGCTGGAATAGAATTAGGAGAACTTGAAGTGATTATAGCAGACAATGGACTTGATGGAGTTCTGAGCGAATCCAGTTTCTCAGGTAGTGGAACCACGGAAAATGACTGCACTGATACATTGGCTGTGCTTTGGGAGTGTTGTCTGATATTGCCCATTGCAAGTCCCTCGTCCAAGTTTTGTAGCAGGATCCTGCTTTCCGTGGACAACTGGTGTGTCATGTACGATCTCACTCGGAAGTCTACGTTAATTTCCTTCTGGATTGAGACTAAGTCGTGTAGTAAGCACCCAGTTACTTCAAGTAGATTATTGTTTTCACGTTTTGTTTCAGCGACTTCGTTCAGCTGAGCGCGAATCCTTCGTGTTCATCGATACAATCCGTGTAATTCCACAGCAGAGTCGGCCACATCAACCATCATTACCACAGCGAGAGTTGTTGTCGTTAAACGTTGCAAAAAAGTAGCTAAACAGTACGCACCAAAGAAATCCACTTTGAAGACGACTTGTTTGGGTACCATATCTTCGTCTTGACATGCGGCGAATCGAAACAACCTCTGCATCACCACTTTAATCACGGCTAGCATCAAAGTGGTTGGGAGTTCGTAATTTGTACCATTTACCTTCGTGAGCAGAATTTGATATGCTGGATATCCGGCGCACATTAAAGTCTCCAATGTGGCAACATTGTTTAGATGAACAAGTTCCTTCTTTCGTGAAGAGATCAGGTTCAACATCGATTTCCCAGCCACAGCTCTCATTAACCCCACCTGAACTACGGGTAAGACTAAGAATGACGAAAGCAAGAAAAAGGGTAGTGGAAATACCCAGATCTCCGCGAGAGCCATGCCACCAATAACCAGACCAACCCCCGTGAATATACTGTATACTGCGACCTGTCTTGATGACAACCGTGGGAGTTTTAGCAAGAGAGGAACTTGTGTAATTACCTCGTGACCAGTTGCAATTCCAAGTACGCCAACGCGAAGCCAAAACCCCCAATTTGCTTTCCAACCTTGGTTTGGGTCTTGAAGTGGAATGCTCTCTTGGAAAAGTATCGCCGCAGCAGTAAAAACTGGAGGGATCATGATAACGATCACGACACGGAGAAATGAGGTGCTACGAGTGTATTCCTTGAGAGCTAACATTTTCTCGATGGAGTAGGTACCGCCGTAGTGAGCAAGTTGCGTTCTGTACATTACAGTGTGCAAATTCAGCCACCAAGTCTTCAGGAACTTCGGACTTGCACGGATGGAAGATGTCATTTGAGTTAATGCTGAAAAATAGAGGACGAAGAATGACTATTTTCCATCTTTAGCGGCGCTTTTTCAAGTACCAAGTGCATGAAAAACGGTTCATCCATTTCAGAAAAGCGTGAAAACCATAATACTAGAAGAAGTGAAGTTTATCTTGTACTACCTGCACGTAGGTAGCTTTTGCGAAGCGAATATTATACCAATCACAATATGAAGAACACTGTGGTATTTACCACGCACTTGACCACAAACCGAATCAAGCCAGACGTTCTACATCATGTCAACGATCCGAAATACGCGGTGGAGACTCGACTTCGATATTTTCCTTCGACGTGTTCAACTTGAGCCCACGAAAACGATTTTCAACTCAACTCCACCGTTGTCACCACTTTAGAATTCTCTTCGCAGTTGAACAATGGCGCCTCAGTTTTCCACACAAATCGGCGGGTCCATGACGTTCTCCGCCAGTTTGAGTGCGAGTATGAACACAACCGCCAACGTGACTGCAAGTCGGAATTATCGACCTCTAGTGACGGAGCCATCGACTCCAGTGAACATGAACGGCCCCCACCTCCACTCATTTTGTCCGTGGAAGAAGCGGATTCGCTCGACCACCTCGCAGACTCCGTTCTGAACCAAACGTTGAGTGACTATCTGCATTTCCGAGACGTCCGAAAGCGTCGACTCCATGATGAACAGTGGAAAGAAGTGCGTCGACAAGACAACCTCGTGGCTTTCAAGGAACGAGAGTCTTGGAGACAACAACATCAAACGTTGTGTACACCCGATGGACGACTGGAACCGGTAGTCTGCAAGACTTCTGTGCCTACTTTACTGGTACTTGGAGCTCTTCAAGGAACTTTAGACGATGAAATGTATGGGATGTACTTTGACAGTGACGACGCCGTTAAACTTCGCTCATCGTACATCCACGACCAAGTGCACGACTTTCGCATCTTGACTCGCATCCGAGGAGCTACCAAGGACGACCCGTTTCGATTCTGCGGAGTCACGTGGTCCGATCTAGGGAATACCGGGTACGGCCCATTCGCTCGGAAGCGAGACTATTGTGCGGTGACTTCCATGGGGGTCACCAAGACACCACGTGGAGAACGGGTCGGATACTACGTCGTGCACTCGGTGGATGTGAGTTCCAATGGTCCCATGGGTAGAACGACGCAACTTGGTCTTGCGGTCAATGGTAACGGGACTGCAAGTGATGCTCGCAAGTACACAAGAGCGAAGGGCTCCATGTGCTGGCTCAAATGTGAACTACCCAACGGTGGCGTGGAATTGTACATGCAAGGCTTCTTCGCTCCAATGGGCAGCGTCCCGGGGTTTGCGGTGGTGAACGCTGCGTTGAATGCAGCGCTGGGCCTCGCCCAGACGAGCGATACGTCGTACTCGAAGAAAATCCGCTGGATGCTGCACGACTCCGTACGCTCGACGCGTCGGTATGTGGATTGTTTGTCATTGGAATGGTGATCATTGTCTAATGGTTGTGTTGTAGCAGGTTGTTGTCCCCAACGACGGAGGATTGTGTCGGTCGATGCAAGTCGCATTTCGGTGTGGCCAAGAAGCGCAAGTTCGGCTGCTGCATCGTTTGTCGAGCGGTGAGTACTGTAGTGCATGGGACTGGTTTCGTTATCGACGTCTGATGGAGTTGTGTACAATGTAGTTGGTTTGCAATTCGTGTAGGACGAGTCGCAAAGTGACGGTGGACGTGGCGGCAGACAGCGTCGTGCAGCAGACTCGGTGCTGCATTTGTTTGTTGTGCATGGGGTACGCGAAACAAACGAACGCCACAGTGTTTGCAGCCAGAGAAATGGCTCATGCACGAGCTCGAAGCAATCGAGCGCTCAGTACGGAGACGTCCGAGTACATTCTATGAGAGCAAATGGTCCGACTCGAACGAAGAGCGACCACGATGAATTCAGTGGTAGGAAGGTGCAAACTATCAGGTGGCACTGCTCTCAAGTACATGAATTGGTTCAGGTGTTCAGATTCCATCCTAATCATGTCCGTTGAACTGACAGAGACTTGCACTTCGGACGAAGGACGTTGCAGACTTAATGTTCGAGCACGGAATCTTGTGAAAGGTGTTTTATCTGAAAGATGAAGACGAGGGCTTCGAATGTGGTGCATCTGCACGAAAGAAGGTAGGACGTTGTTCAAGAATTATGTGGTTGGTGTCGACGAAGCCTCAAAACTGGTGGATTTCGACAGCACCGTCGAGAGGGTGAAGCGAAGCGAAGGTAAAATGTCGTTGCAGCCACTTTGCAGGTGATCACCTCGATCGAAAGCGTCCAACTGGGAATTGGCAATCGTTACGCGTATACATCAGACAGCTATCAGTGGGCAACATGGCCATTACGCTGGACATGCCTCGCCTCATGACTCTGATTCGGTCCGGTCCCTGTCACCTGCCTAATACCTTTCTACATCGTATATAGTGCTAAACCGGATATATTAACAATTACAGCTATACGAACAGTCTACCTAATATGACCTTCTTTAATCACATATCCTGAGCATATCGCTGCAATTGGTTTTTGCAGGGTACCATACTTGAAGCTGATCGTGGCCAGCACCTTCGCGCTCTCTTGATCACGATGAAGCTGCCTAAGACTTACACGAAAACAATCCTGGCCTTTCCAGTCTGCAATGCAGCACTCTGGCCTTTGTTTTTAGTCAAGTGGCTTCGACCATGGCCAGAAATTAGGAAGACCGACTCGAAATCGGTTCGGATCTTTCCGAAAGCAGAGTAGCTGCTACGATGGTGAAAAAGCTCTTCACCGACCGCATTAGGCGCGTGCCACCGCATCTCCGGTCGCTCAATGCCAACGACTCATCACTTTGCAATTTGCCAAGCACCGCATCGACCTCTTCACGAAATTCGGATTGAAAAATACATTTTCGGGAACCATGAGCAGTACAACATCCTCGGAACGAGTGGCTCGGTCAACGTGTTCTGTAGAGGAACGTCTGTACCTCTCACAAGAAGAAGCTCGGCGTCTAGAAGAGCTCGCAGACCAAGTGGTGATTGATACCATGGCGTACTACGACAGGTTCCGGTTTGTCGAAAAACGAGTGGTGGACCCCTCGGCCTGGAAGGATGTGGGGCATCGAGACAACTTGATCGTGTATCGTGAACGTTCGGGCGCCCGACCGACGTATCCGTCGATCCGAACAATGGACGGGAGCTTGCAACTGGTTCCGTGCAAATCTGCGCCGTCGGTCAAGATCGTCGGCATGATTCAAGGAACTTTGGACGATGAAATGTACGGCTGCTTTATTGACAGTGACGATGCTGTCAAGATGCGCTCGATGTTTGTGGGAGATGCAATGGAGAACTTCCACTGGTTGGCGACCATTGCAGAACCCAGTCAAGAAGACCCGTTCAGGTTCTGTGGGGTGGCACGATGTACGTTGGGGATGACGTTGCCTATCGCCAAGACGCGTGGTGCCTGTATGGTCATTTCCATGGGGATGGCGACGACCAAACATGGTGAGAGAATGGGGTACTACGTCGCCCACTCGGTCGATCTCTCGGAGCCGGTGAACAAACGCAACTACATTCGAGCCAAGTACTCACTTTGCTGGTTGAAAACGGAGCTAGCGAACGGTAAAGTGGAGCTGTACATGAAAGGGTTTGCAGCTCCCATGGGCATCGTGCCGGAGTTTGCAGCTTTTCCCGTGCTTGTCAACTGCGTACTGGGGATCGGGCAGACTAGTGACACTTCGTATACAAAAAGCTCGCCTGGATGATTCACGACGCTGGTAAATCCAATCGTCGACTGACTCAACCGCCCATGGATGAATGCGTTGGAAGATGCAAGAACGCGTTTGGAGGACCCAAGAACAGCAGCAACTTCCGACGATGCATTGTCTGCTTCAAAGCTGTGTGCAACACGTGCCAAGTGGTTCGCAAAGTCCCGGTCGATGTCGTGGATGGACGAGTGAACTTGAACAAGTGCAGTCTCTGCATCTTGTGCATGCACCGAGCCAAATTGATGAGTGCAGTGGCATTCGCTCAACGCGATTTGCGCTCCAAGCAGCGGTGGAAAAGTCTGGATGCTGGCTGCACATCGGTGACTGGCAGCAGCGACCAAGAATTCATACTCACCCCAAACACGGATCGACCCTTTTACGAGACCCGTTAGCTCTTTCGGTACACGAGTTGTCCTGTAGTGAAAAATGGTAATGTCAGTCCCAGCTAAAGAAAAAATGAGCGTCAATGAATATCCAAAATAGTTGAGTTTCGGGACTTCGTGTTCCTTTTCAACTAAAGGTGATTTCTAGCAGCTTTAGTGCTGCGGGTTAGTGTAGACGTAGAAGTAGTGAGTAGAAGACTTGGGTAGTTGGAGGCAAAATGCGAAGTGTTATTCAACCGCATGCCAGCGCATGCACACGTGCCTTCAGCACGAGGAGAAAGCCGAAGCCTAAAACCCCTTCAATCCACAGCCATCAGTGAAAAGCCATCACCGCTGCTGACAAGAGAATCGCATCAAAGGCATGAGTGACTAGAGAGAGACAAAAGCACCCAACTCGGGTCTCTTACTCTCATAATTTCAATGCTAGGCACTCAATCGACAACTGTGTACGGAATACAAGATCCCCGTGTCCGGTTGCAAAGCAACCATCTTGCTACTACACCTTTGCCCGGCCAAAGTTGTGCTAATCCACACTCGAAGTAGTCGTGTTTTAGATTAGGCGGGATAAAAAAACAAATCAAGTCACACACGCTTTTATTTCATTCAATGTTGTCTTATCCACAATCAAAGTGGGCACGAGGCACACCCACATTGCACTTACTCACCATACGACATATCCTCCATACGAATGGCAGCGCTAACAAACTTGGCAGCATGCAGCTCCATCTTCTGGACCATGCGCGGAGTGATCTTGGTCATGTTCACATGCGCGGCACGCTCAAGAAGCTGCATCCGAGCCTCTGTTTTCGTAATTGCTTGCCCGTTGCTGAGCAACACGGGGTTCAGCATCTCCTCCCTCGCCAGCGCCAGGTACTGCTTAATGTGGGCTTTCACAGAGCTGAAACAGTTCTCAATCAGGTTGCACATTGGACTGTACGGGCCCAAGCGCAATAGGCACAGGTCGAGAGGGCATTAGCGCAATGCTTGGCGAGTTGAGAAGTGAGACCTCGACAGCGCAGTGCACGTACAGGTACAGGTACGGCCTCGCCATCCATTACGTTTGGTGCGAGTGGGAGTTCTCCCGTCCAACCAAATATGGACGACTTTGAATGTGGATTTGTCTACTTCGATTGCACAAACGATAGTGAATATTTTAATTTGGGTTTCAGTGGCTGCCTAAAATAAGACTTGCCAACTATGGATGTGGAAATGACGAGATTGGCCGGGCAAAGGTGTAGAAGGTTGATGATAGACACTTTTTGGTGCGTTCAACGGAAATGCAAGCCTAATTTTGAAAAACATACATGTAGTATTTAACCGATACATTCATAATGCAGAAACAGACTTGTCTTTTCAGTTCACAAGGACTACTGTAGACATCAGTACAACAATACCAGAAAGCCAGCATCTTTATTTATTTCAAGTATTGCCGGTCTATTATTCTCCCTCTCTGTTCAAGCAGCTAAACGTGACCGAAGCTATTTTTGCAGCAGTGCAGGACGAGATGCTCATTTTCTTTTTGCACACAAGTGAAAACCCACGAGTCCTCAAAATGAGCGACACACCAGTGTTGGAACGTACCAGAAACCAACTTCGATGCACTCGTGAATCGCGAAGCACACGATGGGAAAAACTTGTTGATGGTTGGTTAAAGTTGCAATTAACTCATTACGGAGGCAGGTATTCCATCGAGCGGGTTCTCGCACTCGAACAATATACCCAGCAGACGTCAATTCTTCGTGTGCTGAAAGTCGTTACTGTTGGCGTCCCGCTTTTTGTTGTGGCGTTCGTGTTGCTACAAGAAAGTATTCCACTTCAACGTCCTACTGAAGGCTGGAAAGCCAACTATGGGTTTTGGGCCCGGAGTGATGATAATTGAGCTACAATTGGTTATGTGGCCGCTACTCAGGTTCCTGCATGGCTTGATATACATCGTCTTTCTTTCAAGCAGCGGATGTTTTACTCATTTGGTGTTGGAGTGGGTCATGTCGCTATTGGGATGGCAGCAGCAGAGATATGGGTGTTTCCTGTCCCATTCTTTATGCTTTCACTTTCAACGCCGGCATCTGCAGTTTTGATTGGGCTTTTCTGGATTGTGGTAGGCGCTCGTGAATTTGGTGTTCTCATTTCTAGACGTGAGCAACGCCGCCGAATGAATAACATTGCTGCTCTCCAGGGATTTATGACAATTGTATACCCAACCTACCAGGTTCTTTCACCAAGACGAACCACACATGCTACGAGCTACCCGTTCTTCTCTTTCTCCCAGTGTTTAAACTGCTCATGAGGATTATTTTCGCGAAATCTGCGGCACATATGAGTGATACTGTCCCCGCCCAAGTCGTGTTCACTGTTGAATTCTTTGACGCGTTGTATCTCGCCACTTTCATGCAAAGGATATCGTCTATTTAGCAATACGTAACTGAACGAAGCATACTTGGTGGTAGATTTTGTGCACAACGCAGTTGAATTGCGGGAGATGAACCAGCGGACACAACACCTTTTTGGCGTGTCTTCAGCGACAAATACCAGAGCTGCACCTTACAAAGGAGGACGGTATTGTCCATGCTGTCCGTGTACCGTGCAGTAGCTCTGAAATGCTACCCACCGATGTCCGAATCCGTTCTTGCCATTTAACTAGTTTGAACAAGAAGGCGAGACATTGCTCGCGACACTTGGGTCATTTCAACGTCCTCCAACCCAGTTGCAAATGACATCAAGCAACGCAGTCGCACCAAGTCCAAATGGTGCAGTGCCGAACGTGAAAACCACACGAAAGAGCATAAGTGTGCACCCAATGCAATTGGTAACAGCCCTAATGGAACCTGTACTGCAAACTGAAAATTCAACCACTTCAGTTGGACTTTCAGATGTTGCCGAATGCTGTCCATGAGAGTCAAGTCGAACATTCTTCGCGAAGCTGTTGAAGTTCTTTTTACATCTGAGGTCCTCGTTCTGACAGAGTACGTGAAATTGCCATTCCCTTGCTTTACGGCGTTTACGTTCGATGGTCCACATTCCAAGTAAACAATATCATGAAGAAATGGCTGGTATCTCGCCCGATAACGTGGACACCGCAGTGCAATGGATGCTGGTATACGCATTACTGGAGTTCATCTCTTTAGGCGTTCTTGCAGCAATCATACTGCGAAATTGTCGCCTGCAAGTTCTCTATCAGCTAGCATTTGTGTTGAAACAGAGATGGAATTCGTGCTGTCCACTCTAATCCTTTGGATGCTAATGACGTTGACTTATCGAGTCGAGCACTTCGGTAAGTCGCTGCATGCATTCAGCAATACGTAACTGAACGAAGTACAA
>JAPDHH010000217.1:0-118597 GCA_032158285.1 Phytophthora sansomeana
GACCGCTTTCCTCGTGCTGTCGCCACCAGCTGCACCCGCAGCGCAAGACATTAAAGCTAGAAATCCACCGCCGTCGGCGGTTGTCGCTGCCCGGCGGTTGAACGGCGTTGGCGAGAGCGGACTGAAACCACTCCATCGTGCTCGGCTAAGAAGTTTCCTCAGCACTGCCGCCATCCAGGAGAGGCAGACACTCGAGCGCCGACACGCACGCATTGGCGCCCTTTCCTCGACTTCGAGCGTCTCGACTGCTCGTCATTCCATCCACCATCTGCTGGGGAGCCAAACGCTCTGTGCGGCAACAGGAGACAGCCGCAACTTTTTCGTAACGCTGACGTCACAGTGCATATCGGAGCCGAGCCACAGGTTCTGTGGACCGGACCGGCTACCATACAAACGCCAAGTCACTTCCGACTCTCTGAAGCAACGTGATCGAGGTGGGACCTCTCCGCCATTGGCCGAAACTCCGCTGTTCACACCCCCGCGTCTTACTCGATACGAATGCCAAGCATGCTCGGCGTCTTGTCGTCCGCCGGTCAAGGTCCATGCAAAGCGCATATCACGTGCCATTCGCCATCCAGCACTGTCCAAGCCACCTCTCCAATAGATCCTAGCTCCGATGAAGCCCACCGAACGCTACGCTTACTCGCGCAATGGCGAGCAAGGCCGCGTGGATGAAAAGTGCCTTGTGCGCGTGCAGATCCCGACCGTGGACTCGTCCGAGGACGGCAAGGTGCGCTACCACGTGCGCGTGGTCAACATCCGCTCCGGCCAAGTGTGGGAAGTGCCGCGGCGCTTCTCCGAGTTCCTGCAGCTGCGCAACGACCTGATCGAGTTCTTCGCCAAGACGGACAAGAAGTGCCCCGGGTGCCGCAACTACGAGAAGGTGCTGAACCTGTTCGAGTTCCCGCGCAAGCACGTCTTCACGAGCGTCACGCCCGTCGTCATCAACTACCGCAAGAAGGCGCTGCGCAACTTCATCGCCATGCTCGCCTCGCACACGTTCACCACTACGCCCAAGTGCCCCACGTGCAGCGGATTCCCGTTCACGGGTGTGCGCGACTGGCTGACGGTGGCCGCAGCTGGAGCTGCTAACGGCGCAGCAGGGGTGTCGCCTACGAATGAGCAGTTCCGCGACACGATGGACGTGAAGGACTTCACCAACTACCACCCGGTGTCGAACACGATGCCCGTTGACCAGGAAGGCCGCTTCATCGGGAGCACCGTCCCCAAGTACGTGCCGCCCACAGCAAGCCCCACAAAGCAGATTGATAAGAGACGCGAGCGACGTAGCCCAGAGCGCCCTCAGACAAAGAAGTTGACGCCCAAAGAGGTCCCGGTCAACTCGTTGCGTTACAGCGATGGAGATTCCTCGACGGGATCGAGCAGCGATCCGCCTTCACCACCTTCTGTCGACGAGTTTGTCATGGATGCACCTCCTGCGCCTGTGGATGTCACGCACGTTGAGGACCTGCTCAATGACAACGACATCGAAGGCGAAGATGAAGAGCAGTATAACTCATTTATAGCGTCCTCCACCGCATTCTCAAATGCATCGGAAGGACGGAAACATGACGACCAGCCAGCTTCAGAACCTCTAGCTATTGACGATTCTAGTCGAGCGGGGACGACGCAAAAGAAGCATTTCAAGTTCACGCGCAGCTCCATCGGTGCGTACAGTGAACGCTCTTCCGTCGAACCCCGCGAAAGCAGCATGATCGACATCGACGGCCTTGACGATGAGGACGAAGATGAAGGGCTGAACATGGATTTTATGAGCTCAGTGTCCGTGGCGCCTGCCACTTCCAAGTAAGTCTCGACGACATATAGAAAAGAAGTCGGCCGCGTATTCGGTGTATAGCTAATTTGATTGAATACACTAGTGCAAATACTCTGAAAAAGTCGAGCTTTCTAGGGTGGTGCTGTCGGTGAAAATGATGCCCTCCGTATCGGATAGGAGATCACGATCACTTACGAGCGGCAACGAGGAATAGTCCGTGGTTGTTTGCTAACTTGGAGGTGGCTCAGCACAAACGGAAGCGATTTCGAGTCTCCCATTATTGCTCCCCACCTCCATCTTGTTCTTTTCTGGCACAAGACTTCCGTAAAGCTAGTGGCCAATCGCGTTCGCTCCGGCCGCGACAAGAATGCGGCGTTCAACATCCTGAGGTTCGTCTGGGGCGGCTCCTTGAGCGTGTCTCGAACACGCTCAAGAGGTGAAGGACGTTGCCCCGAGGTAATCGCATTCTCAAAATCAACCAACCTACCTTGTCGACGAGATGCGAATAGGTTTGCCAAATGGGTTTCACCACCGTCCTCACCTTCAATATCCGCTTGCCTCAGCAGGTGTTGCAAGTATTATATGTTGTCGAGGGTGGGCGCCCTACCCTCCAGCGAGGATAGCATGTCGAGCCTAGATGATGATCATTTTGCAATTGGTGCTCTCCTCCTCAAGCGACTACTCCAACCACTTCACACGCATCTCCACTTCCCCCAAGTTAAAAGGACGCATCACAACTCATCCAGCTAGAATGGTCGCCGCTATGTCCGAACGCGCTGCCGCGAGCAAGTCGGAGGACGAAGAGTTTGCCTCGCAGTTCGTGGAGGGTTTTGCCCAAGTGTCGGTGCAAGAGAAGAAGGAGCAGCCGAATCTTGAGATGTCCGAGTACAAGCGGAAGGAGCTGAGCGGCGAGCTGCAGCCGGAGCCGTTCCTGGTGGAGAACCCGAACCGGTTCGTGTTGTTCCCGATCCATGAGCACGACGTGTGGCAGATGTACAAGAAGGCGGAGGCGTCGTTCTGGACGGCTGAGGAGCTGGACCTGGTGCACGACCTCAATGACTGGGCGAAGCTGACGGACAACGAGCGCCACTTCATCAAGCACGTGCTGGCGTTCTTTGCTGCTAGTGACGGCATCGTGAACGAGAACCTGGCAATGAACTTCAGCAACGAAGTGCAGGTGCCGGAAGCTCGCTGCTTCTACGGCTTCCAGATCGCCATCGAGAACATCCACTCGGAGGTGTATTCGCTGCTGATCGACACGTACATCAAGGATGCAGTGGAGAAGGACCATTTGCTGCGCGCCATTGAGACGATCCCGTGCGTGGAGAAGAAGGCTCGCTGGGCTCTTCGGTGGTGCGATCCTCGTGTGTCGTCGTACCCGGAGCGTCTGCTGGCGTTCGCCGCGGTGGAGGGCATTTTCTTCTCGGGCTCGTTCTGCTCTATCTTCTGGCTCAAGAAGCGCGGTCTCATGCCTGGCCTGAGCTTCTCGAACGAACTCATCAGTCGTGACGAGGGCATGCACACGGACTTCGCGTGCCTGCTGTACTCGAAGCTGGTGAACAAGCTGCCGGAGAGCCGCGTGCACGAGATCGTGCGTGACGCCGTGGCGATCGAGCACGAGTTCGTGCGCGACTCGCTGCCCGTGGAGCTCATCGGCATGAACTCTGCGCTCATGTGCCAGTACATCGAGTTCGTGGCCGACCGCCTGCTGTACTCACTGGGTGTGTCCAAGATTTACAACGTGAAGAACCCGTTCGACTGGATGGACATGATCTCGCTGCAGGGCAAGACCAACTTCTTCGAGAAGCGTGTGGGCGAGTACTCCAAGGCCGGCGTGGGTGTTGCGGCCGAGGAGCAGGTGTTCACTCTGGACGCCGACTTCTAAGCGCGCGTCTGGTTTTGAAAGTGGGTCGTGGATGCTGTCACCCACAGCACACCGCCATGCAGGTCTTCGCACCGCGTGGTTTAAAAGTCTTAAGATCGCAGCGGCAGTGTAAATAGCCAGCTTCGTTGCATATTTAAAAAAATCAACGTCGAGTTCAGCCTCTCCGCTTCTCGTTTCAATCTGTCGGATGAGTGCTTGAAGCACGATTTGGGCGTGCTGAGGAGGCACGCAGTTCTGTGCTCGCTTCGTGATCAATCGTCCCGCAAATGCATTTACCGAGTTTCCAAATATAAACTATTGTGCCTTTCAACTATTTTGGCAAAACGGGCAACGAAAACTATTGCTCTAAAGACAGTGGTTAGGTTAACATGATATTTTTACCAGCCAGTTGCATCAACGTTTCAGATTTTATCCAACCAAATCATCCTGCGCCCCATTTATTATCCTGACCAGTCGGACTCCTCCGAAGGACCCAAGGAACTAGTCTCTAGGAAGGAGAAGGCTGGAATGGCTGAAATGAGTCCAGTCAATCGATACTTTCTTCTCTACAGAGCAGTTTAAGCTGACCTACATGCGCGCTGGCGGGGTATAGTGCTAATGTACGTATACTCAATCGATGCGGCGACAGTAGCTAGCGTTCTGGGGCTGTCTGAACGTAGTTTAGGTAGATGGTACAGACTTTTCCGTATGACCGGGAACGTTCTTAAGAACGAACCGAGGAATCAAGACGTCGCGGTGGCCAAGCGCGGTGTGTGCATTTGTGCGTGAATACGTGCAAAACCACCCCTGCTTTTACTTTGAAGAGCTACGACTGGAGCTTCGAGCTCGTTACAAGAGCACCATCAACCTATCGGACTCGACAATCTGCCGAGCTCTTCGCTTTGACCTCAACCTGACAAGTAAAGTCCTCACTAAGCGCGCACGGGAGTGCGTCCCCAGAGAACGCTGCGAATATGTTGCCCGGCTCCTTCCATTTTATAGTGGACCAGACCAGCTCGTCTTTATTGACGAAACATCTAAGGATGGTCGGTAAGTTATTTTGCAACAATTATCCATTTCAGTGTGTTTTTGAAAAGTATAACGAGTTGATCCGCTTCTTATTTTTTAGATCTGTTATTCGCCGCTACGGATGGTCGGCAAGGATTACCGCTGCTCATGTTACCATATCTTTCAGCCGCGGAAAGAGGGTGTCAATTTTGGCTGCAATGGACGTACAGTTTTTTTGGATGGGGAAATGTGGAAGGAACCTTTACGCGTTTGGAATTACACAACGTGTTTAAAGAGACGACCCTCCCATTTCTCAATCCATGGCCTTTGCCACATTCGATTGTCGTCATGGACAACGCGAAGATTTACATGTACAAGGAATTGCAAGCTCTAGTCCACGCTACAGGAGCTCTCTTGTTTTTTTGCCTCCGTATTCACCCGATCTGAATCCTATCGAGGTGGGTTTCTCGCTTCTAAAGCGGTGGATCCAAAGGCACGCCAACATGGCATTTCGTGAAGACCCTATTGCAGTATTGAAAGTTGCAATGTACAAATGCACAAGGCAGAAAAATGAAGTTGGAGAAAATTTGTATAGTCATTGTGGATACAAGCCAAACCAGATAGTGATAACAGACTAATCTAGCTTCAACTTACCCTTGCTCCATAGACTCACTGATTTCGTTCAAGTATTCTTCGTCGTCGATGTTAGTTGCAGGTGCCGGTGTATCGATATGTGTAGGTGGTCTGAAAGGAGGCCGCAAACTGTAATTGGGTAGCCCAAGCGCCTCTCGGAGATCTCCGATGTTAACTTGAAAGGGTACTGGTATGCCGTGAACCTTGATGCGCGATATTCGCAGCGCGTGTTGCTGTTGTTGCTGGCGTCTGTCATCGCGACGTCGTGGCTGCTTGCTGTGCATCTATATGTTGGAGCTGGCGGAACGTATACACTCTGGTATCTTCTCAGACATTCTGAGGAAGTGCCGCTGCACATGCTGTTTCTGCTTGCGTTGTTGCTTGGCTTCAGATGCTGAATTCTTGTCTCCACTGCAGGCACTCTCTCAGTGCACCTTTGCTCTCAATGTGCCATACGACACCTCAATGCCCCTGTCTGCATTTCACCATTCTTGATGCTGAGGCGGCACGAAAGTAGCTCAGGAAGCGGGATACTCTCCATTACACTGCAACAGTTACCGCCAAACGATGTAAATGCGCTGCTATTTGGAACTGCACCGGGACTTGTCGGCTATAAACCGCTGGAAGGGAGGGACACGCCACTGGATGCACGTCTCAATGGCTACACGCCTTCCGCGCTCGAATGAATCAAGCCTTGCTGTAACATTTGTATATTTCAGACTGCGTCTCAGCAACTCGCGATATCTTTAGGCGGCGGAGTATGGGCTGGTCGTCGCTGTTGGGGCTGGAAAATACCTGATATACATTGCAGCAACTCCCAAACATCGACAAGTTAATCTTATCTGCATACCTCGTTGACTTACCTGCGTCTTGAGTGCCGAATCGGATGATCTTTTTCTCATCGCTTTCCTCCCATTCACCATCGCAAACACGACACAAACGCGCACGCCAATTTATACCATCGGGAGGAATTGAACCTCCGCCCCCCATAATTGGGACTCTGCCGCTGAGCTACGCTGGTGTTTGGGGCGTACGCGCTGCGTGTCGTGCAGGACGCGGAAGTCGGTTGAGTTGCGTGGATCGCCAGAGTAGAAGTACAACGAGTCGCTTGTGGCAGTCACTTCACACGTCTTCACAATGTCTTCGGCAACGTTACACCTCTCGTGTGGATCACGTGGTAGCTAGACTTGACGGTCGAGCTGTTTGGGATGCCACGGGCGTTTGGGGCGGACACAAGGCGGGAAGTGCCGTGCAGCGGGTCGTGAAGCTGGCGACGATGTGGATGCTAGTCGACGTACAGCACCACTCATCCAGCAGTGACGCTAAGACCACCTCCTTGTAGTCTCCGTAGAGATCCAGCACTGAGGCCACGCCTCGTAGTAGATGGTGCTACTCGTGACGGCGGGGTCAATGACGTCCTTCGTACCGAAGTCCTTGATGGCCGCGCGCAGCGTCGGCCTCGTGGCGGAGCTACAACTGCTGCTTGGACACGAACATGTAGCGAGCCTTGGTGCCTAGCAGGTCGACGAGCGGGTCGCGCAGTCTCTGGATATGCAGCACGTATCGACGAAGCCGCGTGGCGTGGCGGCCGTCAGTCTTCATTTCACCTGCTCCCTCGCTGTTTCGTCCAATCAGTTTGTCCAATAATTAAGGCAAATTTTACTACCCCGTGGTACAGATTAGAAAACCGCTTTCAGCTCGGAACTGCCTTCGGAGCTATCTCCGAAGAGCGACAAAGTGACAGAAAGGCACAATACTACTTCCTCCATATCATATTGATTGCCACAATGCTATATGACAGTCCAGAGGTTTCGCAGTAAAGGCTATTGTTCGTCGTTCAGGTATGGGCACGGACTTTACCTTCACAACAAGCTCTTGCCGTGCCTGCACGAGTTTTGCTTGATTCGACTGGAAACATCACCTCCAACGACTCCTGCAGTCACGGAAACTCTAAGGCGCTTCCAAATACGCGCGACATTGCGCTCATCACAGCAGTACTTGCTTCCTAGGTCGGTAAAAGTACCATAGCCAACTTATCCTATTGTTGGCAACAGTTCGCATGAGGACGTCATTGGCGATTGCGCGCCGTGTTCCTGCGTCTAGGTTGGGGTTCATCTTGATGTACGGCAAGTATCAGAGTGATTGAATAGCTGGGTAAAGTGCAGCGGTACGGCCTTGAAATCATTGGCTGAGAGCGCGATTTACAGAGCCTATATCTCTACGGAAAATGCACGGATGGAAACGAAACGCATGTCTGCCAATAGCGGAGATCCATTCCTCCTTTCTTTTCAGCCAATTAGATCATAAAACAATGCCGTATTGCCTTCACAACGGATCGTGCTAGAGCAACCGAAAATGAAACGAAGCAAATGGAGGGCAAATCACAAATGATGATGGGTGTGGTCTTGTTTCTGCTTCCAGCAGAAACAAGACACTGGTATAGAATACGCCCTGGATGTAAATTACATTGAGGGTATGTATAACGAAGCTTTCATCATAAGATGCACAGCCTAAAGCGAATCAAATGACTGTGTACGCATGCGTGCTATATGGAACTGGATTTAATATAGAAATAAGGACAGACGTTACAACGCACTTCACGTTCAGAAATTTAGAGTCAGTGTGGTCGGTCAGCAAGAGATCAGCTAACGAAAAAACGCTAAGTCTGTAATGTTTTGTTGAAATTTGGTGAGTATTTGTTCAACTCCGAAAACTACCAAATGTAAGCCACACACGAGCATGCTACGGCCTATTCTGCTTCACCTTCTTCATTGACAGGAACGCTCATGTAGTTCTGAAGCCTGATCACCTTGTGCAAATATCTCATCCGCAAGTATCCCACGATGTTGTAAAGAGAATCGCTCCAGTAGTCGCTCCACGTCGCTGGTGTTGCGCCAAACAGCAGTAGTTCGAGCACTACTAAGCACCAAAGTCCGCAAGACGAGCTGTCTTTCTGCTCGCAGCCTGTAATGACTTTAATGACTTCGAGTTGAAGCTGATCCGTCATGTCCAGCATCTTCTCCACAACCGTGCGCACCGCATTTCTGAGCGTCGAAATAGTGTTTTTAATTGCATGGGATCAAACAGAAAGCAACTCTTCGCGTTTACATCCACAAAACAGGCTCCCCAGTGATTGCCGAGGTTGACGACACTAATCACACGCTTGACGTCAGGATCTGCCGCTCCGAACCATCGTGCCGTGCGGCTCCGTTGCTCCGACGATTCAAAGTCAAGGAACCTTGGGTTGACAATGCCCATACCTTCATACGTTTCCCGCAGAGCAAAGAGAGCTCCGATAATCGTGCCAGTATGCAGCCAAAGATTCTCGCGGAAATCAAGAAACTCACTGCCGTATTGCACGTGCTTTCCGATGTACCACTTGCCTAAATTCATGACTTCCACCGCTGTTTTGTGGTCGGCCTACAGACACAAGCAGAGAGGTTAGTTTGGTGCGGTTTGGTTAGTTTTCGGTATAAGTTTGGTGTGAATGCAATCTTACCTTGGTGGTGTCCTGTGTATCCTTGAATGGCTCCACGATGCAGTCAACTTGAAACTCCACACTGTTAATCCAGCTGAGGGTGGCTTGCACCAAATTGAAGTTATTCTTGGCCGTCACCATGCTTTCCATCAGCTTCAACTGTTCGTAAGTTGCACACCCGTATTCATCCCATCGCACCAGCAAGTCGAGATTGTTTGTTCTCTCGATTGCTTCGATAGCGTGGCGGATCCTGTCGCCCTGCGGGATAGCCTTAACGACAGGCATGGGTTGGCCACCGTTGTACCTTCGCACCACTAGCGCTCCATTGACCTCAAACGGTGGCAAGTTTAATCTGTCGACCAGTGGCTTCGTCGTTCTGAACGTATATGGGCCGCTGAGGATTTCCATGTGGGACAACTTGATCGCTAAGCTGAAGCGCCAATGCAGTCAACTCAGGATCTTCCGCCATTGGAGGTCGGCTACCCACGCGATGAAACTCTGCCAAATAGCATTCTTCCGCATACTCTTGCAGAGTAATGAGCATTGAGATCAACTCATCAATTGTGAAGTTCCCGTCTATCACTTCCTTCACTCGACCCCATTTCGACTCGAGCCCATTGTTGGTATTGTTCATCAAATGCGGGACGCCCCCGCGCTTGAACATCACCCATTCGTCTGTAGTTGAGTCCCAATGTTGCATGAAGCTCTTGAACAAGTGGTTCTCCTTATCGTTGTCAACAGTTTCCAGCAATGCATCCTTGAAATCTTCGTACTGCTGCTGAGACTCAGAATGAATGAGCCCTTTCGTGATCACCTTCAGCTGCTTTGTCTCGGCCTTGCCTACGCCTCCAAAGCGAGAACACTGCTTCTTCAACCACGTCTCAACGTGCCATCTGCAGAGGAGTCGCCTGGCATTTGGCCAAGCTTCGTTCAGCACTTCCTTTTCGTGTAGAGCTTTGTCGGTCATGACCACGCGGGTATTTGGCCATTTAGGGTTATTCTTCTTGAACACAGCCACCGCCACCGCCAAATCTGGTTTCTCCTCTGTCTGCACCAGCGCATGCTGAACATACTGCCCCTACAAGTTGAGCACATTAAACATGTACAAACGTTTAGTTTTTTTCGGTCTCGACAGAGTTGAAGATGTCTTACCCGGTCGAAGACGTCGTGCACTGCAAAACTAAATAGCTTGTAGCGGTTAGCGTTGGTGCCATGTGTGGCTCCAGTAGTAGCTCCACGTCGCTGGTGTTGCGCCAAACAGCAGTAGTTCGAGCACTACTAAGCACCAAAGTCCGCAAGACGAGCTGTCTTTCTGCTCGCAGCCTGTAATGACTTTAATGACTTCGAGTTGAAGCTGATCCGTCATGTCCAGCATCTTCTCCACAACCGTGCGCACCGCATTTCTGAGCGTCGAAATAGTGTTTTTTAATTGCATGGGATCAAACAGAAAGCAACTCTTCGCGTTTACATCCACAAAACAGGCTCCCCAGTGATTGCCGAGGTTGACGACACTAATCACACGCTTGACGTCAGGATCTGCCGCTCCGAACCATCGTGCCGTGCGGCTCCGTTGCTCCGTCGATTCAAAGTCAAGGAACCTTGGGTTGACAATGCCCATACCTTCATACGTTTCCCGCAGAGCAAAGAGAGCTCCGATAATCGTGCCAGTATGCAGCCAAAGATTCTCGCGGAAATCAAGAAACTCACTGCCGTATTGCACGTGCTTTCCGATGTACCACTTGCCTAAATTCATGACTTCCACCGCTGTTTTGTGGTCGGCCTACAGACACAAGCAGAGAGGTTAGTTTGGTGCGGTTTGGTTAGTTTTCGGTATAAGTTTGGTGTGAATGCAATCTTACCTTGGTGGTGTCCTGTGTATCCTTGAATGGCTCCACGATGCAGTCAACTTGAAACTCCACACTGTTAATCCAGCTGAGGGTGGCTTGCACCAAATTGAAGTTATTCTTGGCCGTCACCATGCTTTCCATCAGCTTCAACTGTTCGTAAGTTGCACACCCGTATTCATCCCATCGCACCAGCAAGTCGAGATTGTTTGTTCTCTCGATTGCTTCGATAGCGTGGCGGATCCTGTCGCCCTGCGGGATAGCCTTAACGACAGGAATGGGTTGGCCACCGTTGTACCTTCGCACCACTAGCGCTCCATTGACCTCAAACGGTGGCAAGTTTAATCTGTCGACCAGTGGCTTCGTCGTTCTGAACGTATATGGGCCGCTGAGGATTTCCATGTGGGACAACTTGATCGCTAAGCTGAAGCGCCAATGCAGTCAACTCAGGATCTTCCGCCATTGGAGGTCGGCTACCCACGCGATGAAACTCTGCCAAATAGCATTCTTCCGCATACTCTTGCAGAGTAATGAGCATTGAGATCAACTCATCAATTGTGAAGTTCCCGTCTATCACTTCCTTCACTCGACCCCATTTCGACTCGAGCCCATTGTTGGTATTGTTCATCAAATGCGGGACGCCCCCGCGCTTGAACATCACCCATTCGTCTGTAGTTGAGTCCCAATGTTGCATGAAGCTCTTGAACAAGTGGTTCTCCTTATCGTTGTCAACAGTTTCCAGCAATGCATCCTTGAAATCTTCGTACTGCTGCTGAGACTCAGAATGAATGAGCCCTTTCGTGATCACCTTCAGCTGCTTTGTCTCGGCCTTGCCTACGCCTCCAAAGCGAGAACACTGCTTCTTCAACCACGTCTCAACGTGCCATCTGCAGAGGAGTCGCCTGGCATTTGGCCAAGCTTCGTTCAGCACTTCCTTTTCGTGTAGAGCTTTGTCGGTCATGACCACGCGGGTATTTGGCCATTTAGGGTTATTCTTCTTGAACACAGCCACCGCCAACGCCAAATCTGGTTTCTCCTCTGTCTGCACCAGCGCATGCTGAACATACTGCCCCTACAAGTTGAGCACATTAAACATGTACAAACGTTTAGTTTTTTTCGGTCTCGACAGAGTTGAAGATGTCTTACCCGGTCGAAGACGTCGTGCACTGCAAAACTAAATAGCTTGTAGCGGTTAGCGTTGGTGCCATGTGTGGCTCCAGTAGTAGCTCCACGTCGCTGGTGTTGCGCCAAACAGCAGTAGTTCGAGCACTACTAAGCACCAAAGTCCGCAAGACGAGCTGTCTTTCTGCTCGCAGCCTGTAATGACTTTAATGACTTCGAGTTGAAGCTGATCCGTCATGTCCAGCATCTTCTCCACAACCGTGCGCACCGCATTTCTGAGCGTCGAAATAGTGTTTTTTAATTGCATGGGATCAAACAGAAAGCAACTCTTCGCGTTTACATCCACAAAACAGGCTCCCCAGTGATTGCCGAGGTTGACGACACTAATCACACGCTTGACGTCAGGATCTGCCGCTCCGAACCATCGTGCCGTGCGGCTCCGTTGCTCCGTCGATTCAAAGTCAAGGAACCTTGGGTTGACAATGCCCATACCTTCATACGTTTCCCGCAGAGCAAAGAGAGCTCCGATAATCGTGCCAGTATGCAGCCAAAGATTCTCGCGGAAATCAAGAAACTCACTGCCGTATTGCACGTGCTTTCCGATGTACCACTTGCCTAAATTCATGACTTCCACCGCTGTTTTGTGGTCGGCCTACAGACACAAGCAGAGAGGTTAGTTTGGTGCGGTTTGGTTAGTTTTCGGTATAAGTTTGGTGTGAATGCAATCTTACCTTGGTGGTGTCCTGTGTATCCTTGAATGGCTCCACGATGCAGTCAACTTGAAACTCCACACTGTTAATCCAGCTGAGGGTGGCTTGCACCAAATTGAAGTTATTCTTGGCCGTCACCACGCTTTCCATCAGCTTCAACTGTTCGTAAGTTGCACACCCGTATTCATCCCATCGCACCAGCAAGTCGAGATTGTTTGTTCTCTCGATTGCTTCGATAGCGTGGCGGATCCTGTCGCCCTGCGGGATAGCCTTAACGACAGGCATGGGTTGGCCACCGTTGTACCTTCGCACCACTAGCGCTCCATTGACCTCAAACGGTGGCAAGTTTAATCTGTCGACCAGTGGCTTCGTCGTTCTGAACGTATATGGACCGCTGAGGATTTCCATGTGGGACAACTTGATCGCTAAGCTGAAGCGCCAATGCAGTCAACTCAGGATCTTCCGCCATTGGAGGTCGGCTACCCACGCGATGAAACTCTGCCAAATAGCATTCTTCCGCATACTCTTGCAGAGTAATGAGCATTGAGATCAACTCATCAATTGTGAAGTTCCCGTCTATCACTTCCTTCACTCGACCCCATTTCGACTCGAGCCCATTGTTGGTATTGTTCATCAAATGCGGGACGCCCCCGCGCTTGAACATCACCCATTCGTCTGTAGTTGAGTCCCAATGTTGCATGAAGCTCTTGAACAAGTGGTTCTCCTTATCGTTGTCAACAGTTTCCAGCAATGCATCCTTGAAATCTTCGTACTGCTGCTGAGACTCAGAATGAATGAGCCCTTTCGTGATCACCTTCAGCTGCTTTGTCTCGGCCTTGCCTACGCCTCCCAAGCGAGAACACTGCTTCTTCAACCACGTCTCAACGTGCCATCTGCAGAGGAGTCGCCTGGCATTTGGCCAAGCTTCGTTCAGCACTTCCTTTTCGTGTAGAGCTTTGTCGGTCATGACCACGCGGGTATTTGGCCATTTAGGGTTATTCTTCTTGAACACAGCCACCGCCACCGCCAAATCTGGTTTCTCCTCTGTCTGCACCAGCGCATGCTGAACATACTGCCCCTACAAGTTGAGCACATTAAACATGTACAAAAGTTTAGTTTTTTTCGGTCTCGACAGAGTTGAAGATGTCTTACCCGGTCGAAGACGTCGTGCACTGCAAAACTAAATAGCTTGTAGCGGTTAGCGTTGGTGCCATGTGTGGCTCCAGTAGTAGCTCCACGTCGCTGGTGTTGCGCCAAACAGCAGTAGTTCGAGCACTACTAAGCACCAAAGTCCGCAAGACGAGCTGTCTTTCTGCTCGCAGCCTGTAATGACTTTAATGACTTCGAGTTGAAGCTGATCCGTCATGTCCAGCATCTTCTCCACAACCGTGCGCACCGCATTTCTGAGCGTCGAAATAGTGTTTTTTAATTGCATGGGATCAAACAGAAAGCAACTCTTCGCGTTTACATCCACAAAACAGGCTCCCCAGTGATTGCCGAGGTTGACGACACTAATCACACGCTTGACGTCAGGATCTGCCGCTCCGAACCATCGTGCCGTGCGGCTCCGTTGCTCCGTCGATTCAAAGTCAAGGAACCTTGGGTTGACAATGCCCATACCTTCATACGTTTCCCGCAGAGCAAAGAGAGCTCCGATAATCGTGCCAGTATGCAGCCAAAGATTCTCGCGGAAATCAAGAAACTCACTGCCGTATTGCACGTGCTTTCCGATGTACCACTTGCCTAAATTCATGACTTCCACCGCTGTTTTGTGGTCGGCCTACAGACACAAGCAGAGAGGTTAGTTTGGTGCGGTTTGGTTAGTTTTCGGTATAAGTTTGGTGTGAATGCAATCTTACCTTGGTGGTGTCCTGTGTATCCTTGAATGGCTCCACGATGCAGTCAACTTGAAACTCCACACTGTTAATCCAGCTGAGGGTGGCTTGCACCAAATTGAAGTTATTCTTGGCCGTCACCACGCTTTCCATCAGCTTCAACTGTTCGTAAGTTGCACACCCGTATTCATCCCATCGCACCAGCAAGTCGAGATTGTTTGTTCTCTCGATTGCTTCGATAGCGTGGCGGATCCTGTCGCCCTGCGGGATAGCCTTAACGACAGGCATGGGTTGGCCACCGTTGTACCTTCGCACCACTAGCGCTCCATTGACCTCAAACGGTGGCAAGTTTAATCTGTCGACCAGTGGCTTCGTCGTTCTGAACGTATATGGGCCGCTGAGGATTTCCATGTGGGACAACTTGATCGCTAAGCTGAAGCGCCAATGCAGTCAACTCAGGATCTTCCGCCATTGGAGGTCGGCTACCCACGCGATGAAACTCTGCCAAATAGCATTCTTCCGCATACTCTTGCAGAGTAATGAGCATT
Source organism: Phytophthora sansomeana (assembly GCA_032158285.1). NCBI lineage: Eukaryota > Oomycota > Peronosporomycetes > Peronosporales > Peronosporaceae > Phytophthora > Phytophthora sansomeana. Next base: position 14,820 of record JAPDHH010000217.1, read on the forward strand.
GAGATCAACTCATCAATTGTGAAGTTCCCGTCTATCACTTCCTTCACTCGACCCCATTTCGACTCGAGCCCATTGTTGGTATTGTTCATCAAATGCGGGACGCCCCCGCGCTTGAACATCACCCATTCGTCTGTAGTTGAGTCCCAATGTTGCATGAAGCTCTTGAACAAGTGGTTCTCCTTATCGTTGTCAACAGTTTCCAGCAATGCATCCTTGAAATCTTCGTACTGCTGCTGAGACTCAGAATGAATGAGCCCTTTCGTGATCACCTTCAGCTGCTTTGTCTCGGCCCTGCCTACGCCTCCAAAGCGAGAACACTGCTTCTTCAACCACGTCTCAACGTGCCATCTGCAGAGGAGTCGCCTGGCATTTGGCCAAGCTTCGTTCAGCACTTCCTTTTCGTGTAGAGCTTTGTCGGTCATGACCACGCGGGTATTTGGCCATTTAGGATTATTCTTCTTGAACACAGCCACCGCCACCGCCAAATCTGGTTTCTCCTCTGTCTGCACCAGCGCATGCTGAACATACTGCCCCTACAAGTTGAGCACATTAAACATGTACAAACGTTTAGTTTTTTCGGTCTCGACAGAGTTGAAGATGTCTTACCCGGTCGAAGACGTCGTGCACTGCAAAACTAAATAGCTTGTAGCGGTTAGCGTTGGTGCCATGTGTGGCTCCAGTAGTAGCTCCACGTCGCTGGTGTTGCGCCAAACAGCAGTAGTTCGAGCACTACTAAGCACCAAAGTCCGCAAGACGAGCTGTCTTTCTGCTCGCAGCCTGTAATGACTTTAATGACTTCGAGTTGAAGCTGATCCGTCATGTCCAGCATCTTCTCCACAACCGTGCGCACCGCATTTCTGAGCGTCGAAATAGTGTTTTTTAATTGCATGGGATCAAACAGAAAGCAACTCTTCGCGTTTACATCCACAAAACAGGCTCCCCAGTGATTGCCGAGGTTGACGACACTAATCACACGCTTGACGTCAGGATCTGCCGCTCCGAACCATCGTGCCGTGCGGCTCCGTTGCTCCGTCGATTCAAAGTCAAGGAACCTTGGGTTGACAATGCCCACACCTTCATACGTTTCCCGCAGAGCAAAGAGAGCTCCGATAATCGTGCCAGTATGCAGCCAAAGATTCTCGCGGAAATCAAGAAACTCGCTGCCGTATTGCACGTGCTTTCCGATGTACCACTTGCCTAAATTCATGACTTCCACCGCTGTTTTGTGGTCGGCCTACAGACACAAGCAGAGAGGTTACTTTGGTGCGGTTTGGTTAGTTTTCGGTATAAGTTTGGTTCTCCTTCCTAGAGACTAGTTCCTTGGGTCCTTCGGAGGAGTCCGACTGGTCAGTAGCCCACCGTTGGGAACCTGAACTTTGGGCTCGCGTTCCTCAAAGAACGTTCTAGGAACATGCGGATTGGTCGAGTCTCTAGTTTCTGACCTGAAAGATCCACCAATCACATACAGTCAACGTCCCATTATTCAATTTGCCGTCTCACATCGAAGACGATGGCGGAAGTGACTTGGCAGGAGACGCTGGCGAGCGAGACGAACGCTGCCACGAAGGAGTGGATGGCGCTGGAGCGTCGCTACCATTTGGAGCTGGTGGAGGAGGACGCCACGACGCAGGACAAGCGCGTGCGGCTGTTCTTGAGTCTCTCGGATCCAGAGCTGCCGTTACGACTCAAAGGCGAAGTGGAACTGCTCATGACGCTGCCTGGGAAGTACCCGGAGGAAGCTGCTCAAGTGGATTTCGTACAGTGGAGCAGTCGACTGTCGGACGAGCAGGTTGGTGCGTTAAATGCTGCAGTAGACGCTCGAGCCCATCAGTTGCGCGGAAGTTACTCGCTGAGGAAGCTGCTGACCTGGATCGACAACAACTTTTGGCGCATCATTGCGTCATTTGAGCAAGAGATGAAAAAGGAGCAGGAGGCGACAACGGAAAGTAGCATCCAGGCAGGAGATACTGAAGACCCGACTGAAGAATCGACGTCGGTGGCAGAAGAAGCATCGGGTTTGAGTGAGAAGAAGCCGAAGAGAAGACGCGGGAGACGTACATGCCGCTTCTTCGCTAAGGGTAACTGTAAAGATGGCGAAAAGTGCAAGTTTTCTCATGTACAGAAGCGAGAAGTAGTGAAAGAAGAGAACGACGACGGTGAATCGAGCGCAATTTCAGTTGTTAGAGAAGCTGATCCAGCGCAGCCACCAGAAACATCTACACCCGTGGCAGTTCCAGAACCAAAGAAGAAAAAGAAAACACGAGTACGGAAGTGCAAGTTTTTCGCGCAGAACAAGTGTCGCGATGGAGATAAGTGCAAGTTTTCCCACGAACTCAAAGGTGCCGCTATCACCAACGGCCAAAAGCAGCAGGCTGGCGTATTACCGCGCGCCGTTGTGGTGCAGATGGGTTCTCCGATTGGACCTAAGGAGGATACAGATGACAAGAACCTGGACACAACCGTGAAGGGTACAACAGACGTACAAAAGGTTGAGCCAGTAGATCAACATGATGAAGACAGCAGCACCTGGTCGGAAGGCCAACAGCGTGCGCTTGATCTGGCTTTGAAGAAATATCCGGCATCCATGGACAAGAAAGAACGATGGACCAGTATAGCAAGCGAGGTGGAGGGCCGGTCTCTAAACGAGTGTATTGATCGCTTCAAAATGCTATGTGAACTAGTGCGTCTTGGTGTGGATCCAACAATCGCCGCTACCGCTACTGAAAAGTCTGAAAGGGGAATGGAAGCAGTGGAGCCATCTGAAAGCGAAGATCATGGCCAAAATGCCAAGATCATTTCACCAGAGAATCGTGTCGCCATCGAGACCGAACCAGAGGTGAAGGGCACTCAGATTTGTTTCGAGGATCTGTTTCTGCACGAAATTGGTACGCTTGTCACTCATCGTCTTGTGTGCCAGATTCAATGTGATAACTGTCCACTCAAGTTCGATGCCATCTTGACCTTGGACTCGACGGCGATCCAGAAATGGTGCCCCAGATGCAGCGTCCTTCATCACGTGCTTATGAGGCCAGTATTTGCTCACTCGCAGAGTAACGTGCTGGCCTATGTGGATACTGAAAACTGCTCCGTTGTCGACGTGTTACCCACTGACGTGCTGGCTACTTGCCTGGAGTGCGGGTGTGAGGCCTTATTGGAACGAGTAACACCAAGACAGCGATCGGAGCAAGCATGCTTTGCTTGCCACGTCAAGCTTGCTGTGATGGCAAAGCGCTTTGTGGCTGGGCAGCTAGAGGGTTCAAGCGGTAAACGGGGTGCTTCTCTCGATGGCACTTCAACAAAGAGCAGCAAAAAGGGACCCAAGCAGGCCGTGGAAACGTTTGTTTTGGGGCAACCCCTGCCTCGGAATGGAGCCTGCGATCACTACAAGCATTCCCTACGCTGGTTTCGATTCCAGTGCTGCGGTAAAGCTTTTCCGTGCGATGTGTGCCACGACGCGAGCGATTGCGCAGAAGCGAATCTGGGCAAGTTTGCCAATCGAATGATATGCGGCCTCTGCTCGAAGGAGCAGTCGAGCTCGGTCAAAGTGTGCTCCTGCGGCAACGACGTTGCGTCAAAGAAAACCACCTCTCGCCATTGGGAAGGTGGCGCAGGGTGTCGAGATTCGTTGCAGATGTCTCGATGGGATAAGCAGAAGTATCGCGGCCAGAACAAGACAGAGAGCAAGAAGTTCAAACGAGTTGGTACTGAAGCCAAGAAGCGCAGAGAGAATGCCAATGGGAATGCTAACGCGCAGCAGTAGCACCTTGTACGCATAAGATCACTAAAATGGTTCTGCTATTCTCAGCTAGTGGCTCGTTGCTTGTAGTTCTGCTTTCACGTGGCCATTGTCTTTCTTGATCATGGTACACTACACACTAGCGGGACGAGTGAGCGGCGAAGAGTACGCAATCTGTGATCGGCTGCTAGGTAAAGGAATAATACCTCTTCTTTGCGTTGATCGCTTTTCTTCATGCGTTTAACTATTTCGATGCAGACATTATGGCAGCGAGGCTACCTGATTGCCAAGTGACCAAGCTGCCGTCCAGAACGGATCGTTGGGCTAGTGATGCCGCCGAGTTGATGCGTGTGTACGGGTACGTCTTGAGTTCACTGGGGTTTGGCAGTGCAGTGCAGTGTCTTCTAACGTTTCCGTGTCAACAGCTTCAACTTGCCCACCTCTTCGCATCTCGTCATCAGCGACGTGGTCATTTGGACCGACACGGGACGACTGCTATGCTCGGACGTGGACGAATTCAGTGCCTTTGTAGGCAGCAAATACGGCGTCCAATTGGATCTCACAGAGGCGGAAGTGCTGCTGTATATCAAGGCCAACGTCGACGAACTCCGCCACCAAGAACAGGCTGCCAAATAGCTCGCTTTTATGATTTAAACATAGTTTCAACTAGTTAAAACACTTTTACCAACGATTATGTACGCAGTGCGTATTTTGTGGCGATCCGAGTTCCGATGGCGATTTTCGGCGTGAAGGCCGCGGCGACGGCGCTGCTACGCGCCAGCCGAGCGAGTCACGCTGTCAGTCAGCGCTATGCGTTGTCTACCGAAGCGACGGACGCGGCTGCCGCGGCATTGCGCATGGTAAAGCGCTCGAAATCGCAAGAAATTGGCTCAATGTCGTCCGCTGATCTTGTGTTTACGTGTCATTTGCAGGGTTTCAAGAAATCTCGCAAGGACGAGGACAATGTGGTGAAAATGGACGTTGAGGCAGAGGTGGAGTCTGCATCACCGACGGATGTGAGTGCCGTCCCACCGCCAGTGGCTGAGAAAAAGCTTGTGCCGCCCGCGGTGACGTCCACGCAGCCGCTGTGGCTCACACAGGACCACCCCGTGACGGATTTGTCGGGGTTCGCGCCAAAGATTGTGGTGGTTGGTGTTGGTGGAGCTGGAGGAAATGCAGGTGTGGGCTTTCTCGGTGCGTTGATGGAGTTTGCTGAGCTTTGACTGACGCGAAACTGTTGATGTGTGAATTGGCAGTGAACAATATGATCGCGCGCGGTCTGCAGGGCGTGGAGTTTCTGGTCTGCAACACGGATGCACAGCACCTGCGGACGACACTGACGGAGAACCGTGTTCAAATGGCCCCTGAGCTGACAGGGGGGCTGGGATGTGGTGCCAACCCCGAAGTTGGGTGCGTGTTTGGCTTACCTAGGTGGCTCATGTGGTAGGTTTATCTTACAATGGCATTGGTTTGGACAACGCAGCCGTGAAGCAGCAGAGGCCGCCATTGATGAGATTTTGGAACGCGTCCAAGGCGCAAACATGGTGCGTGCATTATTAGAAGGCAATAGGGCTTCAAGTGAACGTGGACTGACAGACAGCCATAACGCACTCACTGCAAATTTGTCTTTCTCGTCTACTGCAGATGTTTGTTACTGCGGGCATGGGAGGTGGAACTGGTACAGGTGCAGCCCCCTGTTATTGCTCAGGCAGCTCTTGATGCAGGCATTCTTACGGTGGCCGTTGTCACCAAGGTAAGAACAGTTGAAATTCCGTGAGTTTAGCCATGACAATTTTCGTCTAACTGCGATGTTTGATCGGATACAGCCCTTCCGCTTTGAAGGTAGCAACCGTGCGAAGCTGGCAGAACAAGGTCTTGCTGAGCTGAAGGATAGCGTGGACACGATGCTCGTGATTCCGAACCAGAATCTGTTCAACATGTCCAACGAACGAACGTCGTTAATGGAAGCGTTCAGGTTTGTGACTTGGTCAACCACTTCCTGCCTCATGTTCAACAGAGTGACGCTGATGAATGGTGCGTGCCTGATTCTTAGAATGGCGGACAATGTGCTGCTTGATGGCGTCAAGAACATCTCCGATCTCATGGTGATGCCTGGGCTCATCAACCTCGACTTCGCAGATGTCCAGTCGGTGCGACCTCTGCTTTTCTTTAGTGGCACTCTTGCTTTCGGCTAATCTTTTTTTGCAGGTGATGCAAAACATGGGAAATGCTATGATGGGGAGTGGAGAGGCTGACGGAGACAACCGGTGGGTTTTTGTGTCTGGCTGGATGCAAATGAATTGGGTTTGTAGATTCGCTGACATATTGTGTTCGCAATGCGAACTTCGCATAGGGCTTTACGTGCTGCTGAGGATGCATTGGCGAATCCTCTCTTGGGGGACATCTCAATTAAGGTAACTATTCCATTCCATGGCGTGGAGCCTGACAACGCAATCGTGTCGTCTTGCTCACGATCTTTTTTTGCGATGATCAGGACGCGAAGGGCATGATTGTAAACATCACGGGCGGCTCTGACCTGACACTGTTTGAAGTGGACGAAGCCGCTGAGCGTGTGACCCGGGAACTTGACGACCCTCACGCGAACATTATCTTCGGCTCGACGTTTGACGACTCCCTCGGTGGTAAGCTGCGCGTCTCCGTGGTCGCGACTGGCATTGCCGACCCCGAGAAGTTATAGACCCCTGAATACGATGGGGAGCAGTCGGCCCAACAAATGTAAGGAACCTCTGTAAGTGAGCAATCTGAGGCTAGAAGCGAATGCTAACGTGATTGATTACCCATGTGTGCTTGATCGCATTGATATTATACTGACTGCTTCATACTTAGTTTGCACAGCGCCCTGCCAGCGGGGCGATGCGGCTCTGTTGGCCGACTTAGCAGCTACCCCTCGAGGTGGAAAAGCAAAATTGCACTGTCCAACATGACACTTAAAACGCGTATTCCTTGTCGTCCACAGAGAAGTTGGCTTGCTGAGAGAGACGCTCGGCTGGCAAGGATGAAAGTGCCTCGTCCAGGTCATACGAAGCCCACATCGATGTGAGCCGAACCACCACTTCTTCGCACGTAAGACGGACTCCCTTGGGCACCACCACCTGCTTCATCGCCTCCTCAAGAGGGACGCCCTCGTCGTAGCACCGTTCGTCATCGTACTTCTTGCTATAGTCGTCGTCACTGCTGTCGGAATAATCCATGATTGGGTCCTCGGACTCGTTCGGCTGCGTGGACGCATCGTCCGACCGAGTGCTCATCATGCCTTTGCTGCGCGAGAAGAGGGACTTGCCGCCCGAGACCTGACTGTGTGTGAAAATGGGTTTACTCGACGACTTGCTGGCGCTGAAGAGTTCCTTGCCCGCCAACGAAGGCGAAATGGGGGGCGCCGGCTCCGGGACGGGCAGCACCGGCTGGTCCACCACCGCGTACGACTCGAGCGACAGCGACTTGTTGATCTTGGGGAGGATGGATCCGTTCATGGGCTGCGCGCCGCGGATGAGGAATGGGCGCATCATGTCCTTGATCTCGTCGCCGCAGATGCCGCACTTGGGCAGGTCGTTGTAGACGCGGCCCACGAGCAGCTTGAGGAAGTCCTGCAGCGCCGACACGCGGTGGCGCACGACCGCGTTGGTCCGCAGCAGTGACTTGCCCGGGAAGCGGAACTTGCTGATGGCGCGGTTGAAGCTGGCGCAGTTTGCACACGAGACGCCGCGCGTGGCGAGCTTGTGCTGGATGTCTTTGCGCAGCTGCAGGAACTGCGAGTAGCGGCGGTTGACGGTCCACTCCTGGTTGGTGGGCTGCACGAGCATGCAGATGCTGTAGAGCGTGTGCGTGGGCCGGTTGAGCGCCGCCGGGATGAACACCTGCACGCCGCTCTGGAACAAGCTCATGGGGGCTGGAGCTGGAGCTGTCCTGCGTCTGTCTGTCTGTCCTGGCCGAGGTTCCTGCGCTACGCTACGTTCAATGGCACTCTGCGACTGGCGTCGTGGTCTCGCGGACTGCTTTGGACAGGCCTCGGGATATGGTACAGCGAGCAGGGGTTGTGTACGCCGCCTCCGGGGAGTTCGACGTGGGGCGGTTGGCTGGAAAGACCGACTGCCGTGCGCGTGCAGACGCTGGATAGTGGCGATCTGGCTGGATGGGGCCGATATGCGACCGGCCGATATCGGGCCCGTTTGCGTCGCCACGCCAGCGCTCGAGCCCACGAGCTCGGTGGCCACCTGCAGTTTGTATGGGTTTCGCGCGCGAGGGCTCAGGGTCAAGCACCAGCGCCGCTGACACAAGTTGCCGTTGCACACACTGCAGCAGTTTAGACAGGCGTGCAGCAAATAACGCTGGACGCGCTCGCTCGTTACGCGCTTCCTACTGAAACTGGCGGTGCAAACTGAACCAGCAGGCGCGGGAAATCCCGGTGCCGCACTCCAGCGCTATCAGAAACCAGCACTCGATGCGGTGGCTGGCATCGGGCTTTGCCTGGTGTCGGAAATCGTGCTCGGAAGCTCAGTGGAGCCAGCGCCTCGGTGACAACCGCGGCGGTCCCACGATCGTGCAGCATAGGGAACGGGCCACCCATTGCGTGCACAGCTCAACGCGATCATCGCTGACCAAGAGCAGAAAAGAACATGGCACGGGCTCCGCTGCCGGTGGTTGCGCCCGTCGCCCCGCTTGCTTCTTTCAGACCGTTTCGCGCCGAGTGCATGCACCTGGCAACTACATGCGCGTTACGCTGCTGAGCCTTTCGCCGGACAGCCCGATCCTGCTCGACGTGTATGGTCCGCCCTCCCCGCTCAGCGTTCAGACTTCGCTGACGGACAGCAACAATTTTTCGTGTCGTGCTGTTGCGGCGGCGACTATCCATTTTGGGTGCAGCACACAAACCCCGTCAAAACAGTTTGAAGAACTGCTAACACGTAAGCAAGGGTTGAAGTGGCGCCCACAAATATGCCACAACATAGGCACCGTCTTATGGCATATATATGCGCAGCGTCATCGAGTGCTTTTTTCTTTGGGATCATTTCTCACCGGAGCTTACGACATTCGCCTCCTCGGCCTGCATCATTGCTCCTTTCGCTGCGCCTAGCTCAGAGACCCACACACTACAAAGAAGAAGAGGCGTGAACTATGCTGTCCACGCTGCTGTGGCTCGCACTGGCGCTCGCGGTGCTCCTGACGCAGGGCTACACGATCGTGGCGCGCTTCTTGCGGCTCTTGCTGCACACGTACTTCCGCAAGATCGTGGTCTACGGCCTCAACAACTTCCCGCGCGAAGGACCCGTGATCCTGTGTCCAAACCACCCCAACATGCTCGTGGACGCCATCCTCGTCATGACGGAGGCTGTCAGCCAAGGACGCAACCCGTACGTCTGGGCCAAGGGCTCGCTCTTTAGCAACCCCGTCGCTGGCTTCCTCCTCAAACTCTTCGGTGCTGTACCCGTGTACCGCCCGCGCCGCAAAGAGAATACACTGGCAGACAAGGACTCGGACAAGACGCCCGAGGAGCTCGAAGCCGCGAACCGCGCCATGTTTGAGCACACGTGGCGTGTGCTTGCCGAGGGCAACGTCATGGTGCTCTTCCCCGAAGGAACGTCGTACACGGCCCCAAAGATGCTGTCATTGCGAACGGGCGTTGTGCGCGTCGCCACGGGGTTCGCCAAGCATTACGACCAATCCATCCCGATCATTCCTCTCGGACTCAACTACTTCAACAAGGAGCATTTCCGTAGCCAAATGACGCTGGAATTCGGCCCTCCCATGCTGATTACGCCCGACATGGTGCAAAATGAAGCGTTTCAGGAGGACGAACGCGGCGAGGTGAAGCGCTTGACCCGTGAGCTGGAGGAACGAATGCACGACGTGACTCTCAATGCAGCGGAGTTTAGCACCATTCACGCGGCACGAATGATGCGACGCCTCTATCTGAACACGCCAGGATCCATTGATGCCAACAAGGAGGTTCGCTTGACGCAGTACATTATCAACATGTTCGAGCAAGAGCCTCGCGACGATGAGCAGAAGAATCGCATCGCAACGGTTCGCGAAAAGGTTTTGAGGTACAAAGATGAACTGGACAGGCTGCGACTGAAGGACCAAGAGGTAAATCTGCCGGTACCGAAGGAACAATCGCTGTTGCAGCTGTTCTTGGAGCGAATCCTCTACCTGTTGGTCTTGCTGCCATTGGCGACGCCCGGTCTTTTGCTAAACTTCCCGTACTATTTTATTGGTAAGTTGGGCAGCAAGCGTTGATCGATGCTAGCGTGCGGAGGGTCTGATTAAGCTTTTTTACTGTTTGCTTGAGTTTAGGAACGAAGATGAACAGCCTGGCAGGATTTGTCGAATCGAAGTCCATGTTCAAGATCTTTGCTGCCGGGTACGCCAGCAACTCGCATTTGATGATCCGAGAAAGAGCTTGCTAACATGACTTTTGTTGTTAAATTTTGCGCAGTGTACTAGTTCCTGTTCACTGGCTGGTGCTAATCCTTGCTACCTGGTACTTCCTCGGATCCACCTACGCCTACACTCTTGCCGTTGGGCTGCCACTGCTGCTGTACTCCCACATTCGTGTGCTGGAGGAAAGCCGCTCCATTGCAGAGAATGTATATTTCCTCTTCAACATCGCGGCCCATGCAGACCAGGTATCGGTGCTTCGTAAGGAGCGAGAACTGCTGGCGGAAGTAGTTCACGAGCTAGTCACCACGTACGTGGATGCCAAGTTTCTATCGACCGTGCACAAGTCTCTCGCAAACTCGCCAGGAAAGCGTCGACTGCGCCACCGCGCCTCCTCCACCAGCGACACCCTGCTCGCAAGATGACGACACTTGGGCTGTAGTGCTGCGCCATGCTGTAGCTAGATACGTTAAACAATGCACAAGCGTGTATCCTTGTCAATTAAGTGTTGCGCGGGACTAGCCATCTTGAAGCGAGTGACGCAGAGCTAACGGTTATCGTGACGAAGCAAGCCTAGAAACTACAAAGATGGATAGAGATTATTAAGGCGGCAGTCTTTGCGACTGAATCCACAGCAGGATGACCTTCGAAGTACCCAGCCATGCACTAACCATTCTTGCTTCTGAAACTACTGTGTCGCCTTGCGAAGCTCGAGTCCGACATCATGCCGCTTTTTCTCCGCATTCTTCAGCTCGTCTGCAGCGCCATGCTACCGTTAAAACCTACTTCTTCAAAATGATTTCGTTAGCAGCACGAACTACGTACTGTGCTTCGTCTTGACGATGACATCTCGTCTTTCCAAGAAGAACACGTTGGCTTTCTTGGTGTAAGTCGTCTAGCGTCCATACACAAAGTTATGTCATCTGCACAAGCACCTCCACGCCTTCCAACAAACCCGTAAGCTACGCAAACGCACCCTCTTGGGCTTGACCGTCTCTAGCTCGCTCAGCGCAACCTTCAGCTGTTGAATCTGCCCTCAAAAAGACCACCAATCACGTCAGTTTACGCTCCAACTCGCCGTCTCCATTGCTCTAGCTAACGCACCTCTCCATCGAGCTTGTGGGCGAGTCGCTGCGCCTTCCAGCGCTCGTCAGCGCCGCTCTGTTCCGCCACCTCTTCAATCTTGGCCATCGCTTTTGTCGAATGGGAATCTCGAATGGCTACATCTCGTTTATGGTGTGGACCACAAATGGCTTCTAAATAGTTCTCTCAGAGCGGCAGCAGCGGAACGAAAGGAGCTTTTGGTAGCCATGAACGAGGAAGAGGAATTCGGCATGAGCAAGACGTCGAGGGACGCAGATCCGATGGAACAAGAGCCCAAGAGCGCAGTGAAAGACCATCCGGACTTTAACTTCCTGGACGACGACGAGATCCGTGCAGCTGCGACGTCGGAGGACAAGCGCTCGGTGCCTCTTTGGATGACTAGCATGCCTGTGGAGAAGGATCCGAGCCAATGGACCATTCTGGAGGTGCAGATCCGCCCTGATCGCGCGTGGGAAGTCATCAAGGAGCTCATCGCCACTGTCTGCATTGGCAAAGGTCTTGTTCTGGAGGAGGAGCACACCAACTCGGTACTGTTCCGGAAGAAAGTGATGCAAGAGTCGGTGGCGCATGGAATGGCCAACACGACCACGTATCTCAATGTGTTCGTGCACATTGGCGTTTCTCCGTCGAAACTGCGAGTGGTGGACATCTGCACGTTGGTGTCCGATGAGAATAAGGTGCTGGGTGGCATGCTGCCGACGGGTAGGAGCTCACTATGGTCGGCACAGGACCACAACCAGCCGCACAAATACGCACTGGACCAATTACTAGGGGCATTGCAGTCGACGCTGTTGAGTCAGTGCCTTTCACTGAGTGATTTGTATATGTCAACACCAGAAAACTCCATGGATTCAGGTGCTGTATGATCTCGCGGTATCGAACTACGAAGAAGTTGCTGACACCGCTTGTGGGTTGTTATCTAATTGTGTAGTCGAAGACGCAGAACTGGATGAGGGATATGTTGAGGATCTGAAACGGGCATTTAGCAGGTACAGTAAATTCTAGCTATAGCGTTGGGAGTTTGCTTTAACGCTAACTCATCTGTGTGCAACCATCAGTGAGATGAAGGCTAACATGCGAGAGCTGTGCATCCCGTTGGAGTCGTACGCGTACGACCAGGAATTTGCATGTGCCTTACTCATTGGATTGCTGGAACCGACACTGAAAAAGTATGCGATTAAGCTGAGTGACGCACCTATGGAAGGCGAGACCTTGGAAGATAACACAGATGACAAGATCGCCAAAGTCGAAGCTCTATCGATAAATGAGGACGTCGCAGCTTTGGCTGAAGAGAAAGTTCCATCTCCGCATAAACCGGAGCCTGTGGATACATCACGTTCAATCGACAAAGCTCTGCCAAGTGAAGCAGGTAAAATTTATGGAGAAGTGATTTCCGAGCTGGTGCAAAACTTTTGGAGGGTGTGCAAGGAAGACTGCGAAGTTAGACTGCGATCAAAAATTGAAGAGAAGCAGCAACAAGTGACCGCAAGGGTGGAAGCTGTTCAAAGTTTGCGGACCCGCGCGATTCGGTCTATAATGGAAGTGTAAGTTCTACTGATCTCCAATGATGGATTCGCGAAGTAAAAACTAACTACCGTTGATGTACTAAAATGCTTCAGGGATGGTGCTGACGTTTCAAGCCTTAAAGCGTCACCGGACGGAGACAAGTACGAAATATGTTGCCTTATTATATTTCACGCGTCCATGCTTGGTGAATCTGATGCGTGATTGTTGCATGGTGTGCAGAAGTAATGTGCTTTTGTACGAGGCTTCTTGCATGGTAAATGGAATGCCTGTCACGTTGCATGTGACTTATGGGTACGTTTCAACCGCATGCGCAAAGGCCTGGCTACTGCAGTTCGTATTTGCTAACTATTCGTGGTGTTTTGTTCTAGCAACTTGATTTATCGAACGATGGTGCCTGTGTTCGCACACACAACGGTAGTTCCTTTCGACGATGTGGTAAATGTTGCACAAACGACTTCGTTCGGCATTCAGGTGGTGTCTGTGGAGCTGGATTCAGCGAAACATGCGAAGGGGATTACAATTGCGATGGGTCTTGAAGTCGATCTGTTGTATCAACTTCTGCACGAGGTAAGCAGCTTTTGTCGATACTTCAATCCTCGTGTTGCTCATGTTATTTGTATCTTGTAGCTTTACTCCATGCATCAACGTGAGATCAAGGCGAACATCGCCGCCTTACCCCTCTCCAGCAGCAGGAGACTGAGAAAAACCCGACCGAGATGAAAAAGATTCTGGGTGTCGAAGAGGAAGAAACAAAGAAGGACGAAGAGACCCCAGCACCTGCCTCAACCGCCTCGTCCACCGCTTCTGCAGTTGATAATGCCACGTCGGACTAGGCCACTTGTGAATGAGTACAACCATCGAGCAGCACGTAGCTTGCCACAAATCATGCTTACAGTAATACGCTTTCGCCACCTACATAATTTATTTCACTGACCGCCAAGGGCTACATCTAAGTCGTTTTCCTGCACTCTGCATCGGAAGCTCCAGTCATTCTTTCACCAATTCTTAATAGCAGTAGCCACAACGCTATGACTCCCAGCTCAACGGTGGGGCTGATGGTTGATACTTATAGGCAAGAGGGACAAGCGCGATTGCCTGCACTGGGTCGTAGCTGGGGTCGTTAGAGTCTCCTAGTAGCGGCTCCTCCATGTCGCTCACCATAATTGCAGCACTTGGAACCCGCGCCATCTCGTTGTGTCGACGCTTGCGGAGGCAGCAGCGCCGATAGAGGAAGCAGAAGAGGTAGGAGCTGCACAGGAAGACGGCCACGAAGCACACGAGAAGCACCTCTGCCCACTGCATTCGATGGACTCGCGCATTCTGTTCCAGCGAGGAAGGCGCATCCGAGTCGACCCACATCTTGAAGAGAAATTGAGTTTTGCACAATTTTGTGTACGTCGAGTTTTGAGTGGACCAAAAACTGGGTCCGACTAGCGCGACAACTTCAAGCGAATCAGACGTTTGCAAAAAAGTAAAGCAAAAAACCTTTTACATGATGTCATTTTCCTATGTTTCGACGTACTCTTCAAGGTCGTGGGCGCGTGACACCGAAATAATGAATGAACGCGAATTTGCGGAGCGGCAACGGTAGCAGTGATCCAGACGAATTGTAGTAGCTAATTCACTTGGAAAATTTAAGCGCGGTAACGTTACATGCAAACTTACCTCGTAAGCTGAGGCGTTCATACTGAAGACTGAAGCGAATCTGTGCTCTCGAAAGTTAGCCGCTGGGCTGAGTCACCGCCTGGTCCATGAGTGAGTTCTCGATGAGCTCCTGGCTGGCCGTGATGCTGTTGGCAGCAGCGCCCATCATGAATTTTGTCATGGCCCCCATAACCGGAGAGTCTTTTTCCGGCTGCTCCTGCCCATGCTCAAGGGACACCAATGAGCACATCTGTAGTAAGCACCGTGGGCCAACGGACTGTGAAGGAGGGACCGATGAGCGCTTGGCGACAGCGTAGCATTGGTGACGATGTGTCAACCCCGCAAAAGGTTCATCCACCACTTCCAGCGGAGTTTTGATCGAGATAAAGACCACCACGACGCGGTCCTCCTCTACGTAACGGCGAAGAACTTGCTTGACACGGAACATGGCGTGCGTCGAGCCAACGTACATCTCCTTCGCAAAATTCTCGACGATTGTATCCGACTCATCCAAGATCTACAGTGCATGAATAGAGTACGTGTAAGAAAACCAGGCCAATGAGTTCTGCTATAGACGAGCACAGGCACCGTACCTTAGCAGTCTTCTCATACACTTTGCCTCTGTGTTTGTCCGCGCCCTTGAAGTGGTCCCACACCGCCTTTGCGGTCCTGTCCATATCGAAAGGGAGGACTTTGTTGGAGAAAACATCTAAGTAAATACCATCGTCTCCATCGCGGACTTGGGTATCCTTGTACGTCACCTCCATCGAGTTCAAGCCATTGGTGCAGAATACAGCATCCATCTCGCGGTATGCACCTTCCAGAATCACAAGCAAGTCTTCAAAGTCGCCAAGATCCGAATTGTAGTTAACCATGCGACCTGCGGCGAAATCAGTAGCGTCCGGTGACACGGTTCGTGAGCACTCCATAAGCTGCAGAAGGAATATACCACGACATTAGATCCTAAAACAAGCAGAAACCACTAACAGCAACACTCCCGTTCTCACCTGATTCTTTGCTCGCTTAAGCAGCAGCATTTGCATGCTCTTGGCGGCCTTAAGTTGGCTCTCCAGCACGAGTTTCAGCCTCGCATTCTCAACCTCCGCCTTCTCTCTGCGTTTGCGTTGCTGTTGAGCCACAGGCTTCCATACCGATTGCTCTGCAACGGACGAGGGCACCATGGCGCCATCAAGTCTCGGACTTGCATCTTCGTGCCCATCCTGCTTGATCAGCTTGACGGACGTTCGGTGCTGCTGTAGCGTCTCCAGCTCCGCCTCCAACTGGGCCACTTTCTCCTTCAGATACGCCACCTCAATGCGGCGCTCGTTCCTAGCACGATTCGAGTCGCCGGTCACCCAACTCTTGCGCAGGAGCTTCTTGGCGGTTGCTCGTCTCGGGGCTCGTGCGCGCTTGGGCTTCTCGCGTCCAGAATGACGTGGCGATCCGTCTTCGTCGGTTGTCGTGTGGTGGTTCTCGCTGTTTGACGCTGGAGAGGAGACTGCATTAGGGTTTTGAGGCGGAGAAGCCACCGACGAAGAAGGACTGGGCGAGCTCTTGGAGCTGGGGAAGCTCAGCGCCCACTCCATCTCCTGCTTGTTCAGCACCTCCATGGGCTGGTTGGGGGCGCGCGCGGCGCCGTTGCCGTCCGCGAACTCGTCTACGAAGGACAGCGCAGCCTCGAAGGCCGCCATCTCGTCGTCCGCCAGGAACGCCATGCTGCAGTACCCAGTTCTGTTTAGTAGTGACGCTTTTCAAACATGGCTGAATTCCGTGGGTGCCGATTTTGACCAATGGATAAAAGGTGTAGTGCTACATATCGGCCAATGAGATGTGTTGTTGATCAAAACGCACAGTGTGCGCCACATCATTTCGAGCTGAATCAAAATTGACTCACCTCTATGACGGCGGCAACGAGTATGTTCGCGGGCGTGGATATTGGAGGGTCTGGCGTAAAAGTTGACATCGTCACGGAGGAAGGAAAAGTGCTGGAGCGTGCGCAGGAAACCTACCATTCAGATGGTCGAGCGCCGCAGGATGTTGGACCTGGCCGCTGCACTGCTCCATAAACTGTTGATGCAGGTGAGCACTAGATACTATACGTTGACTGTTTGGTTGAGGTGTTGGTTCTCATTATTTATACAATTAACTATTGCTCTCAGGAGCGTCTCGCTTTAGAGAATGTGGAAGCTGTGGGGGTGGGCTGTCCTGGTGTCGTGGAGCCCGGAGGTATCGTCCACGCTGGTGGTGCCTTGTGCTGGGGAGTTGTGCCACTTCGGCAATTGTTTGAAAACAAGTTAGAGATGCCGGTGAGTGCTATGAAGAATATGATAAGTGGCGGTTGGCGCTGGAATTGACGGCTGTGCAGGTCACCGTGTGCAACGACGCTGACGCCAATGTCTTGGCGGAGCAGTGGGTAGGCACGGCAAAAGGCGGAATCGCCACATTTATTATGCTAAGTATGACAAGTGTAATTGCTTTTGGGGTGCCGTGCAGCATCTCACGTGTGCCGTTTGCGGGTGTAGCGCTTGGTACCGGTGTGGGTTTCGGCGCGGTTGTGAATGGTCAATTGGCACGAGGCGCACACAACACCTGAAAAAAAAAAAAGGAGGGCACTTGGTACGGAATTAACTGCGGTTTTCATATTTATGATGCCTGCTGCAGTTGCTTAACCACGCTTCCCTTTCATGTAGATTGTTGAGCGGAACGGGAGGCTGTGCGGCTGTACCCAACGAGGTTGTCTAGAAGCTTACAGCTCAGGAGGAGCATTGGTCGCACGTGTTAGAGAGGGCTTGCGGTCAGGTGGGTGTGCGTAGTGGTTGTGTTTGCTTGAAGAGCTGAGTGCGCATACCTGCTCCTTGCATTTATGTAGGAACAAGTTCGAGCTTGTCCGAATATCCCGACAAAAGCATTGACGCTGAGATGATTTTCAAACACGCTGCAGCGGGCGACAAGCTATGCAAGACCATTGTCGAAGAAGTAAGAGCGGATGGCCCACGGTACCGTTCCTTGTGAGGTTGTTGATTTGGCCACTAAGGTGTGACTGCATTGACCAGGCTGCCGACTATTTGGGTTTTGCCTGCGTGAATTATGCTCGAATGATGGACCCCGAGGTGAACGCGCGTGCACTACAACAATGTGATTCAGTGCTGTTAACTCATTATTGCGTTTGTGGTTTCATCGTCAGATCATCGTGCTGTCTGGGGGTGTTGCCGAAGCTGGGGAGGCCTACATCGAGCAGATTCGCCATGCCTACGCAAAGCACACGTGGAACTTCCCCGACTCGGTACGATGCATTTTCACTGGGACAACCTGCAACAAAGTCTCATCAGCCTTAATAACGGATCTCCTGCAGACTCGCATTGAGAAAGCTAGCGCCGGGTACGATTCGGGTATCATCGGTGCCGTCGCTTTCTGCAAAACTCGACACAAGACTCCGGGAAGTGGCGTATCATAGGAGCCTGACGTACGAAGATTGTGTCGGTAATAATGCTTGACGTTCTTCGTCTTTGCTGGTCGAAGTTAATTAACACTCAAAACAATGAGCTGAATTGCACTTGAAGCGGTACGTTGCCAGGCTCGGCCAATCAGCGCCCACTGCCGTTTCCAGGCATGTGGTTTTGCCACGCAAGCATTCAGAGCAAAAAGCTTGGCCTCATACCTGAAACAGCGGTACATCGAGAGTTTCCAGCCGCTGCAGTCGTATTTGACGGACCCAATGACAGCCGCAGTCATGTTCGCGGGCGTGGACATCGGAGGAACGGGCGTCAAGGTGGGCGTCGTCACATCCACCGGCTCCGTGGTGGCACGCGAGCAGGAGAATTACCACCCGGAGAAGCACGAGCCGCAGGACGTCGTGGATCTCGCCGTCTCCGTGCTGCACCGAGTGCTGCAAACGGTGCGTCATGTGCATTGCCATTGGGCGCAATAGTTCTCAGAAGTCGGTCTCTCACTAGTCGTGTACGGCGTCGTGACAGACGCGATTGGGATTGGGAGACCTCGAGGCAGTGGGCGTGGGCTGCCCTGGCGTCCTGGAAGCTGGCGGAGTCATCCACGCGGCTGCCAACTTCCCGTCCTGGTTGGACGTGCCACTGCAGCAATTGTTCACGGATACACTGGGCAGACCGGTTCGTGAGGGTGATTGAAGCTGGATTGGGTAAGGAACTGATGCTGATCAACGCAATGTGATGATGTAGGTGACTGTGTGCAACGACGCTGATGCTGCCATTCTCGCCGAACAGTGGGTGGGCACCGCCAAGGGCGGCATTCAGGACTTCATCATGCTCAGTACGCTGCGTTGCTTTTTCTTGGTGCAAGTTTCGTTAGACCTGCGTTTGACCTGCGACCATTGTGGTGAATGTAGCGCTGGGAACGGGTGTAGGCTTCGGTGTTGTTGCTAATGGGCAACTCGTGCGCGGTGGAAGCAATGCTATTGAAGGAGGGCACATGGTGCGTAGCTTGCTTGCTGTATTGGAAAAAGTGGCTGCTTTGTCGTTTCTAATTGCACGCATTTATTAGATTGTGGAGCGCAATGGGCGTCCTTGCGGATGCTCTCAAAGAGGCTGTCTTGAAGCTTACAGCTCGGCTGGCGCTTTGATGTCCCAAGCACAGGAACACTTGCGCGCTGGTACGATGCTGCTCCTGATTGTTGTGTTCGGAACTATGAGTGCCTAACGACTACTACTAACTGGTCGTTTGAATATTGAAGGAAGAGACTCGAGTCTTTCCAAATACTCGGAGGAAGATATCAATGCCGAATTTGTCTTCAAACATGCTGCAGAAGGCGACGAGCTCTGCAAACATCTAATTGAAGAGGTAGGGTCGAGTTGTGCTCATTCCTTTCCTGTTGTCTACGTTACAAAGATTTTTTTGTTTATTGTACGCAGGCTGCCGACTACTTGGGTTTCGCCTGTGTGACCTTCTGCCGCATGTTAGATCCAGAGGTAAGTCATTGAAGAGGTTGTGGTGGTGGATGACACTAATATTGTTGCGTCGATGATTCTGCGTTGCTGGTGACAGATAATCGTGCTGTCAGGAGGAATCGCAGAGGCCGGGGAAACCTACATCGAGCAAATTCGTCGTGCCTACGCGAAGCACACGTGGACTAAGTTCCCCAACCCGGTACATTACGTTTGTGTGTCTGGTTTAGCTTCAGTGATGGCAACAAACTCATTATTTTGTCTGCATAGGTTCGAATTGAAAAGGCAAGCGCAGGGTACGACTCGGGCATCATTGGCGCCGTTGCGGTATGCAAGCATCAACGCAAAGGGCAGTGAAAGTTTCGCATCATGGTGAATGCGGGCAGGTGATGAAGTATCCCCAGTTCATGATTCGTATGGATTTGTTTTCCAGCCTTCAGTTATCTATGATAGATGAATGAATTTTCTGTTTAATGTTGTCGTTTGGTGCTCGCGTGCAAAGAAACAATACAGGTTGTTTTGTTTTGTTATTTTGCTTTGACGCTCACACAGTGCTATAGCTAGAAAAGTGCTTTCCGATAGTTGGAAGCATCGAAGCAAGAGCCCCACACCGTAAATGTCCCGGCGGAGCAGCTATCAATTGCCAACTGACTAATCACTGTCACTGTCGCTGATGACAGGGCTAGCACTGCCGCCGTCATGTGGAACGGGGCTATCGCTACCACCATTTTTGTCGGCAGGGGGGCTGTTAGCTTTTTCCGGAGAGCTTTCAGGGAGAGGTGTGCTTGGCTTGGTTTCCTCGTCATCAGAAGCAGGTGACGATCGCTTCTCTCCTGCCCGTCGGCGCTTAAACTCGCGCACGCTCTCATCGTCATCCAGTTGGCCATCATAGACACCTCCACACTCGAATAGAACTTGAGTACGACGGTCTGTTTCACCCTCTGAGTAATCCCGACGATGGACAACAGCTCCATGACGACGTTTTTCCTCTCCACTCATCTGTACAAAAAAATTGTCGTTAAGAACATGAATGACATCCATTTTAATATGCAGCTCGAGTGAACGCGCAAGCATACCTTCGTCTTCCTCAGCTGGATACGGTTAAGAACGTCACTGTACGTGAACTGGTCGGACTCCGGGTCTAGCATGAAAATCACATGCTGTGACTCTCGCTGTGAACCGAGATAAAAAGATAACGAAGTTAGCGGAAAACTGGAGCAAAATGCGGGTTAAAAAACTGCAAACGTACGCTATCAAGCGACTCCACAGACATAAGATACTCGCGGAGATACGAGAATTTCTCGCGGTCGCTGTTTTCCTGCCATAATACAAGCAAATACACCGATTAGATCGTCTGTGTTGCGAGTGTCCATAAACATAACAGGATCATACCTCCTCTTCCCCAAATCCGTTGGGAAGCAATATAGAGCCCTGGATAAGCTCGTTGCCAGCTTGGATCTTCTTGTTGACGCCACACAGCAATGCACGGTCCTCGCGACTTGTAATTCCCTTGCTTTTAATATCTTCGGAAGGAAGAATATCGTACGACTACAGCGCAGGAGTTAGCTTCTGTAAATCCATGCCTCAATGCACATACTGCAAAAAGACGTACCAGAATGGCGTACTTGTTGGCAGACAAGATTTGATCGGGGAACACATCCCACACCTTGGCGATCTTTTTCTTCTTGTTGTGCGGGTGCACCAGCAACTTGGGGTCATTGATATCGCGGAAAGACGCTTCGGCGCGGTCCTCCAACGTGACAGACACGACCTCGGCCAGTGCGTTCTCCGTGCCCTCGCGCAGTGCGCTCTGAATTTCTGCCTCGCTCTTGAACTTGTGTACGGAGTCGTACAGGTCGTTGCCCATGTACTCCGTGCGTCGCAGCCAGGAGACCGTCGGACGCACCTTGGATCGGCCCTTGGTGCCGGCGTGGTCCTCCTTCATCATCAGCACCTGTTCGTCGCCCACCTCTAGCGGCTCCGGCTCCGTCGGAGCTGCAAAAAATCCACCTCATCAGCACACACTCGACCTTCCGTGAAAAGTGTCCTCTCCTCACCTTCGTACTTGGCTGGGTCAATCAGGTCGATTGTCAGTCCCAGGTTCGGCTCCTCGTGGATCTCGTACGTGTAGTCCATCTCGAGCGTGTTGGGTTTGTACTTGATTAAACTATAAGCAACACACACCAGAACCACAAGGTCAGCTCCTCCTCCTCCCTCCTGTACATCTCCTCCTTGTCGCACCGTTCCGGTTCGTGCGGGTACTTGACAAACTTGGTGTCAAAGGGAATGTCCGGCAGCGTGTTCCGGAACTCGAGGGTGGACAGGAATTCCGACTGTTTGCCCAAGAGCGCGCGTCGCTTGGCCTGCGCGTGGCTCTCCAGGATCATGCGCGTGTGGTCGCGTCGCGCCTTGAGCTTGTCCTCCTTGTACTTGGCCACTTTCTTGCGCTCCAGCTCGTAGCGCGCGCGCTCTTCGGGCGTGGCGTTGGCCCCAGGGGGTGCGCGTCGTTTACGCGCCTCGTCCTCGTCGCGACTGCGGCCGTTGCTCTTGCTGGCCGCCTCCGTCTTCACCTCCGCCATCGCTCCGAGCTCCTTTCTACTGCTGGGAAAGCCCCAAACCGAAAAATGTGGCAGACACAACCTTGTGTGTAGAACATCAATGTGTGTGGTAGACATGACAGTTCTATTGTCGGGACACTTCAAAGGGCGTTTCGCTTCAAATGGGCAGCAGCTTGACTCCTGCTGGGACGTATTATTCACCATGAAGCAACTGCTGATCCTCGTGGCGCAGCATCCGCTCAAAGTCGGGTCCGTGGTGCTGCTGCTCAGCGTCTTCTACAGCTTTGCGCACGTGTTGGTGCTGCAGTACGTGGTGGGCGTCGTCCAGGACGCCATTTTGCGGTACCCCAAGAACTTCCCGCACGCGTTCTTCCTCCCGCTCTTCCACGCGTCGCTCGCAGCGGCGGCCGCTGCGGCACTGTATCAGGACTATTGCCACGCTCGTTTCTGGGTCTCCTCCCTGTCCACACAACTTTGGAAACATTTGCTGCCGCTACCACTCACGCTGCATCCAGGCAAGTGGAGTCGCCTGGTTGGGATCCCGTTGTACGCGTTCGCAATTGCTGTTGTGGAGGCTGTACTAGTGTTCCAAGACCCGACAATGGGGAGTGAGCCGACGATGCAGTCTCCCGGACGACAACGGCAAGTGTTTACAGCGAAGCACGCTGAAGGTTTGTTCTTCCAAGATCGAGCGGATATTGCGTGGAAGATACTTACAGGAGGTGCAGCTCAAAAGGAGACGACGCCGGTGTTATCGTATGTACGGCTGCTTGGCGAAATATTGCTGGCTGCAAGTGTATGTGTGAGCTTCGCTCTTGCTCGGTTCTTTCGAGAACCTCAACACGGTACGACAATTGGTGCAGTTACTGTTCGAGTTGTGTGTAGAGTGCTCATTTTTCTTGCTTGATGACATCGAACTGCAGATGGAGATGAGCTGCGTGAAGCTGCTAGAAACAATGACATTCTAGGGGTGAAGCTACTTCTTGCTCGAGGTATGGACCCGGATGCTTGCTCTGGTGATGGCACGACAGCATTACATGTCTGTGGGCAGCAAGCCATTGACAGGGCTGCACAGGCCCTTCTTGAGCACGGAGCAAACGCAAACGTAGCCGATCGGCTTGGATTTACGCCACTACATTGGGCAGTACAAATGCGACGAGAGGAAGTGTCGGCCTCTAGCCGATTGGCGGTGATTCGAATACTACTGCATCATGGTGCGGATCCACGCAAGCCTGACTCCAGTGGCACAACGCCACTCGCAATTGCATCGCGAAAAGAGAACGAGGCATCATTGGGAGTACTGAAAGAGTTCTTGCCTGAAGAGGAAACTAGTGGAGAGGTTGAAATCACTGAAATGATAGACGACGCCAGCAGTGGACTGGGAACTTCCCAATAATTAGCAAAATTACCTCTCACCGACTACTAAACCCTGTAACATCCATTTCTATAACCTGGCATGGACAGCACCACCCAAAAGATTCGTTAGTTTAATGCAACCCGCGCCACAATCTTTTTTTCAGCTCGTGCTTGCACGTACCATTGACAAAATCTGCTCAAGCTCTTCTTTAGAAGGATAAAGCGGTAGATCCAACCTGGACCAGCATGACAATCGTCAGCAATTAAATTTAAAGATTTGCACAAACAATTACAGCAAAGCCGATAAGCAACACCTAGCACAATATACACTCACCTGTTTAAGCATGTGCTTGCATGTGGTAGTACGGTGTACACGGTTGAAATATCCTTTCCTAGCTGAAGCGTAAAAAGCTGGATTTCACCGTCCATGCCAGTCAGACCCTAAAAAGTAGAGAGCAGGTATAAGTTTCCACTCTGTGCATATTGAAACTGCACTATTGAAATATACCTTGAAGCCTTCCACTGGAACGCCGCTGGAACCGGTGACGTACTGCAGCAGTCTTCCGCGTTGGTCTTGCGTGAAAGACTCCAGAATTTCCCAAAACCAGCCCACCAACTCAAACTCTTGATTACTTTGCTCGTAAAATCGAACATCTGTGTGTTGTCTCCAGTCATTGACATCGATACGAGGCAATCCAGAAAGGAGTAAATCGAACTCCTTGAAGTCAAACACGTGAAGAATTGAATCACTGATCACACTACGCAGACCCTCCATAATGCTTGATATTTCCGCTCGAACGCTGTCAAAGAGATAGTACTGAGCCACCTTTGCAACATAAAGATGTTTGTTTCCATCGTGAAGAGTGGCGTCGGCACCATTTGGAATTAGCTCTACACCTTCCACTGTGAAATTTAGGCCAAGAGCATTGGTATTGTCATTTTCGAGAATCCACATCATACTGGAGTATACTGTTTCATCAAGCAGATACAGGTCTGACAGCTTGAGAGGTGCTCCGAGAATATGCTTCAGCAATGGAATTGAAAGCCGCACGTTAAGAAGAAGGCCTTCAAGTAAAGCCTTTCCCAATAGTTTTCCAAAAAATACATACATCTGTAGAACACAAGCCACAGTTAGAGTTATTTGTTTACGACCAGAGAGGCACAGAATACCGGGTACCTGCAGCTGCTTCGTCGACTTCCCCGCCGCAGTTCGATTAATCCAGTATCCTTGGTGTGATGCTGAGCTGGTAAGAGTAAATAGCCCTAGTTGTTCGGCAAAAAGCTGACTGCAAATAAGATGCAGCCACTCCCGCAAAATTCCACCACCGTCGACACCAACTTCATCCATAAAATCAACGCGTAAGCGGCGATGTAGAGTTGCATCGGGTGCAGACATGAAGAGTGTCATCGACTGTTTCAACACCCTGTCACGATAAATGCCTATATTTCCGTCAGTAACATATCATTTATATTTTCCGTCAGTAACATATCATTAATGTGGCGAAAAAGGCAACGTACGTATAGTGTGGTAGCCATCGACAATGGATGAGCATAGTTTCAGCGAATACTGGTAGAACCATTGTGCTTTATCGGAAAACGTCAACGTCGAAACACGCTAAAACGCACAACAAAGACTGTTAGATAACAGCGAAATAGTTTGGTTCCAAATGCCCGGCCACACTTACCATAATTGTTTTGCTGTATGGTCGAGAAGAAGATGAAAATTCTTCAGCCAGCCGCCAGCGCACAGTACGGCTTCCTGAGTCATCTCGCACGAATGCAGTGCCAGGGGTAAGCCAAGAAAGTTGTTTGCCAGTACTGTCCGAAAAGAGGACAGAGGACACAGACATCCGAGAGGATTCCGGCACTTGTGGAGGGATGCCGCCTCTCCCAGTCTTGAAAGTCACGCTCTCTTATAATAACGTTGCATAGAGCTTCGCTCTCTTGAAGAGCTTCAAACGGGAGATTAACCTGTGAGAGGAAGCGTTAGCGATACAGATTTATAACGGATCTACGCCTCGTTGTTTCTTACCCAGCGCACATGCTGCCCACCAATACAGCGCTTCCACTGATGCCGCTCACGAGCAACTATCTGGCGGTCTGTCAAATCACCATTAGGCAAGGCATTCAGGCCTCGAATCCAGGCAGCACGGGGAGAGGACATGAGGAGATAGTTCGATGACGAACGCTGGCTAGCTTCACCTTGGGGAGCACTCAGTATGGAGGCACTGGCATCCTCCTGCTGGCTTCGGATCACCTTTATTTCTGTGGTGTACATGTACGAATCCAGTCCGTCAGATTTGACAGGTACAGTACACGAGATGGATTTTAGCGATATCAAACCTTCAGCCGAAGTACCACATAACACGCAGTCGGTCTGTGAAAACTCGTTCGTGTGGTAGCAGATCTCGCATCTCCATCCAGCATTTCTACGAATCCCGTGACACCGGAAAGTTGGTAAGTTTCCCAAACCCACCATTCCAGCATCTGATTCCACAACGTTCAAAGGACTCACGATCGTTCAATAAAGGCGCGGTGGCGCGACCGGCGGTTCGAGCTCGTGCAGCACTCCAAACACGCTTTCCACGTCAAGCAGACCGTGATGAGCACGAGGCCCACGCCCACGCTGACTCCGATGATGACTGAGGTGGAGCTGCTGCTTCCGTCGGAGCTGTCTTCATCGTCATTATAGCCATAACTCCCGTCTGCCCACCACCAAAGTACATGAGCAACATTAACCTCACCTCAATACATATCCACAACAGCTTCCCACTGCACCGTACAGGGGTAATCGTAGCCACCGCTCGTGTTGGAGTAAACATCGTCCGAAATGGGCATCAATCCTCGCTTCTCCGTCTCGTCCTCAAGTTGCAAGCCTCTCCTCAGCTGTGGCTCCGTGTCTGGGTCTATCGCAGCTGTTGCATTCATTAAACAGAGCCAAGTGGCGGCCATGACGAGCGACCGCAGAGTCCATTGTCGACTCGCCATTGCTGCGCCGACGTCTGCCGCTCTCTGACTGCGCGTCATGCTGAACCTCCGTCCTGTGATGTACCCTGCCGGTGCATGGACGACTTGCTGGAGCATGTACAGCCGCGGACCGAAACCTGCTGATTGCGGAAATGGAGTGTCGCGACCTTTTCGGCCAATCGCGAAGGGACTGAACAAGGAACGGGCTCGGAGGGCACATACAAAAAGCAAGATGACTACATGTACGAGCTGCCACGTTGTACGGATTTTCCCGAGGTTACACTGTGTAACCTCGGGATGCCGTGAAAATCCGGCTTCCGCCAGTGTAACTTACACTGGCGGAAGCCGTAGGACTCTCGACGACAGATGATCGATCACCAAGAAAGCTTTACAACACCAAGCCAAAAGATAATATTTACAGCTTTTTATTCCTCTGCGCTTCGGGGGACTCCAACGCCACGCCTTTGGCTGTGTTGCTCGCTTGCCTGGTGCACGGCGCGCCTCCTGCCTCCAGAGTCGCCGCTGTGCTGGCCGAACCGCGTTTATAATTTGATCCGACGAACGTCGTCGGCCGTCGGGATGTTTCCGCCTCCGCTGCGGCGGCCCGACAACGACCCACGGCGTCCGTCTCGCGTACTCACTCACTCTCACATACAATGGAAGCTCCAGCTCCTCTCTTTGCTCTCTCTCTCTTGGTAGCCACCACCCTCGATGAATTCTCTCTCCACGAGCGTGGCAGGCAGCCAATGGTCTCTCCCGTCATACAGTCTCCTTCGGTCGGAGAGTGCACGGTATACCGAGCTTAGTAGGCTTGGCAGAACTTGCGCAAGCAACCCGTGGTAGATAGCACCGGGTCCGAGCGCACGGCGTCGATGAACGTCTGCAGGCGCGTGCGGCGGGCATTGAGCACGTGGTCCGTGAGCTCGGGCTGCACGAAGAGCACGGCGCCACTTGACAGGTGCGGCACCTTGACTCCTCGCGACTCCTTTTTCGCCTTGATCTCCTTCTTCAGTTCACGCTCGAGCTGCTTGAATTCATCGAACGTAGCAGTGACGTCCCACATGATCACGGGGTTCATGTGCTTCTCCTGGGCTGCCGACTGGGCACCGCAGTCCACGCGCACGACGTAGATGTCACGGGGTTTGCGCTTGCCGGGCACCGCCTGCACAAAGGCCTTGCCCACTCGGATGTTCGCTTCGCCCAGGTTCATGTCGACGCGGCGGCGCGTGTCGCCAGGCACCACATTGATCAGGAGGCGATTCCTGTTCAGGTGCGCCAGCACACGACGTCGAGCAGCCGGGGCCTGGAGCTCCTTTCTCTTGGAAGCACTCGCATCGTCTGTCTTGCCTACATGGGTGGACTTGGACGCGATAGTCGCGCCGTCAACGCGGAGCAATGGAAGAGTGGGGGCCAACGTTGCATGGGCAGCAGCAGCTTGCTGTGGGGTGTTGTAGTTTCGAACCGAGACCGTATTGGGCTTAACGTTCATGGACAGCATGGCACAGCCCGTGAAAGTGTAGAAGCTGATGAGCACGAACGCCGCGCCCTGCGCAAGCACCGCGAGCAGGAACGACAGGATGTTCCAGGCCAGCACGCAGGCGACGTAGGTGGCGAGCAAGAGCGACGCGGCCGAGCTGAGGGTGACGTTGAGGTGCACGAGCGAATCGTACGCGCTCGTGAGCACTGCGAGGCGCACGCCTGGCAGGTGGAGCACGATGGTGGGCTTGGCATTGTCGGAGCTCACTGCACGCGCGCGGACCTTCATGGTGTCTGTAGATTGCATGGGGGTCTCGAGAGTCTTCGCAATGGCGCGACGTATTTGTACGCTCAGCGCTCGCAACTGAGCCCGAACGTTGGCGTCTGCAGGCAACTGCGGGTCACTGAAGCAGCAGGAGGCTTGGAACGCTGCTGGGCCTCGGGATTCGTCGGCGTCTGGGGCTGCGTGAACTGGCCGCACCTCCTTCCGCCCTGTTGATGGTTCTCCTGAGCACTGGCCTGTTTTTTTCGGAGTGAGCGCAGGGAAAGACGTCGAAGCACTGCAATGTGCACAAGCCATGTTGATGAGAGCGAGCAGCGAGTCCCACTCTTGAACTGGCTTTTAGTTCAACCGCACCGCTTCGAGAGGATACCCAAGCCGACTTTGATGTGAGACCTTCACGGCGAAAGGAAGAGTGTGGGGGCATTTTGGTACTCGGCCAGCAGTCTGACGCCCGCCACATGCTGCTGATTAGGCCAGAGCTGCGAGAGCCTTGCACGCAACAGCAAACAGCATAATGCTCGACGGCCACATGGATTCTCCATCCCTCCACATGGCGTCTGCTACCGGTACGTTAACGCTGGCCAAGACACCGCGATTGCTCGTGGATTTGTCAACGCCTGAGGTGTGCACACCCTACACAACCAGCACCCGAGTACATTCACATGAAACATTCCCATTTTGCCTTGACCTTCCTACTTGAGCCGCTGCGCAGTGGCAGCTAGGAGCTGGCTAGTGAAGTCCATGTCGGCAGTGCGGACCGTGAGGTCCACGAATCCACCGCTGCGGATCTTCACGTGGAGCAATCCTACGTGCTCCGAGTTCACCAGGCGGCAGGCGGCAATCGCCTCGTTGGCTGGAAAGGAACAAAGTAGCATTGTTAGTACCCAGCCACACAACTCGTATATACACAAATGAACAGTTTTGCAACGTACTGGCTGGGATCGCTTCAACAGTGTGCACGTTGAACTGGTGCATGCGGCCCATGAAATCCTCGAGCGTGCGGATACCGCTCGGGTTCACCTTGGTCTTCTGCTCGCAGGGGCATGTGCCCCAACGGCTTCCGAAGTCCTGGGTAGTGATCTGCCACGGCTCCAGCTGCCGTCCATTGTACTGGAAAGCGCTAGTGTTGCTGCTACTGCCACCCAGCATGTCAAAACCATTGGCGGGGCTCTTGCCAAGCTCAACGGCAGCTATACAAACAAATATTCGTACCAGGTGATTAGCAGCCATAACCAAGGAACCAACAAAAGCCCATCACTTACCATTCATGCTCGAGCCGAGTCCCGACATGTCAAACGGATCCAACGAGGCAGAGGGGGCGGGAGAGCTAGCCTCCAGGGCCGGAGCGGGAGCGAGCGGTGAGCCCATGCCAAACGGGTCTGCATTCATCATCGGCTGCTGCTGCGGGGGAGGTGCCTGGAACATGTCTGTGTTTTGCGGAGGTGCGGGTGCATCGAAAGAGATGTCGAGCAAATCCATTTCAACCTTCGGCTGCTGTGGGGGCGGTGCCTGCTCCACCGGCGCCTGCGGTTGAGGCTGCTGCTGTTGCGGTTGCTGCTGCTCGTTGCGGTTTACTGAGCGCCTAGACGACGTGCGGCCGGTGCGGCGACTGGAGTTGAGGGTCGAACGCGTGCTAGATCCTACGCGGCGAGCGCCGGGCATCGGTGCTGGGGCACCAGGGATGCCGCCAAAGGTGGCGGAAGTCAAAATCTGCCGCTCATCAACGTTGCCATTGGATTCGTCCTCGCTCGTAGGCTCACCGTTGTCGTAGTTGTTGGGAGCGCCGTACTCTTGCTGCGGTGGCTGCTGAGGAGGCTGGGCACCATAACCACCTTGGCCACCGTAGGCCGGTTGAGCACCGTAACCACTCTGGCCACCATAGGCATTCTGACCGCCATACGGAGCCTGACCTCCCGCCGCTCCCTGGTTGTAAGGGTCGGACGGATAACCTCCCGGGGCGCCAGCTCCTGGGGCCCCTGGGGGAGCATTATCAGGCGTGTTGAGGCCAGTAGGGCCCCACACGTTCTTAACCACACCACGCTTTCCAGCACCAAATCCTCCAGTAGGGTCAGGACCGCCAGAGCTATCCAAGCCGGGCATGCCACCCTGCCCTCCATTGCCGCCCCACTTGTTGGCACCAAAGGCACCCTGCTGATCCGCAGGAGGGAAGCTTGGTCGGGTAGGGAATCTCGGGTTTCTTGTAGGCCTCGAAGTTCAGGCGGTTCGCATCACCGCCGTTGCGACGGTGGCCGTAGCCTTCGTCCTCATCGTCAGAGTCCTCGGGCGGATCGTAGAGCGGTGCCCCCTGAGCCGCCGCCTTCTCGACAAAGCTGGTCAGGAACGAAAGGTTTGGGTCAACATCAATGTCCTCGCAGCTTGCATCTTCCGGGAAAACCTCATTCATGAGCGAGAAGTTCTTGGTAAGGGCGAGGTACTCGAAGCAGCGTTGCTGCAGGTCCGTGCTGCGGCTAGTCTTGTACTTGTCCATCATAGCATCGGCCACATCGATAGTGTGTCCCATCTGAGCAGTGATCTTGGTCACGGCCGATAGCACGTAGCCGCGAGTAGTGTCTTCTTGGTCAAACGGGCGGTCAACAAGCTCAACAAGTCGCTCACAGATCTCCTCCAACTCCATTGCGTCCGAGAGGTATCCGTACTCACCAAGAACCCAGGCCATGGTGCACACCAAGATGTCCGGCAGTACAGGGCGTTCCAGCAGCTCTAGGTACGTGTCGACAGCATCACGACGAAGCTCCATGTCTTGACCTTCATCTTCTCCACTTCCCTCGGCGATCAAACGCAGCAAGTTGTGTGCTACTTCGGGGCGAACGAGGTCACCGCCCAGCTCGAACACATTTGTCATGGTTTGGATGTACCACGCATTGCTGGGTGCATACCGCTCGGCGCACTGCGTAATACGCGACACAAGCTCCGTGCGCAGGAATACGTCCGAAGCTTCGCGGAGGAACTGGAACTGTGAGCTTGTCCGAAATGAACTCAACATTCACCGGGTTTGTCATGCGATACAGCAGATCCAGCGTCTTGCGCTTAAGCGTCTCATCCGGGTCCTCAAGGCAGTCAATGACAGCCATTTGGTGAGCCGCCGCGTACCGAGGGTGGTCCTTGACGATAGCAGCAAGTCCCGTGACACCCAAGTACTTCAGGTTGTGATTGTCGCTCGAGATGAATCGCGAAATGCTAGCAGCCGCAGCATCCAGCAGCGTGCTGTTCGGGTAGATGGTAGTCACCGTCTGCAGGCATTCGTAAATGATAGCGTAGCCCACATTGATGCCAGTATCAGCCCGGCGCATGACATCATGCAGCACTTCGTACATCCCTTCACTAGTCTGCTGGTCAGCCTGACCCAGCAGCGCCAGGATCTTGAGCAGGCGGATCTGGATCCACGGCGCCGGGATGCGGTGGAAGTCGAACTCACGAGGCAAACGGTGCTCCGTGATCTGCCTGAGAATGCTCACAAAGCTGGGCACAAGGTCCTTGTAGTCCGTGGGGGTGGCTTCTGCCAAGTCGTGCAGGATACAGAGGGTGGTTCCCATGACGCTCGGATCACGGTCGCACAACGTACGACGCAGCGCGTCTCCAGCCTCACTGACCGAGTCCGGATTGAGCTGGTGGAAGCGGTGGATGGCCATCACGGCCTTCTTGCGCACGAGCTCGGCGTCGTGACGCAGCAGGTCGAGGATCATGGGCTGCACGGCCGGCACCATCTCCACCGTCACAAGCTTGCAGACGGCCATGAGCGCCGCGCACACCTCCAGATGATTGGAGCTCTGCAGGTCTCTCTGCAGCTGATTGATGATCATGAAGCGGAACTCGTGCGTGGGGGACAGACACAAGCTGCACGTGAGGTACCCCACGCGTTTCTGCATGAGGTTGGTGCTGGCCGTCATCTCCACCGCTTTGATGTAGCCGAAGGACGCGTCGTGGCCCAGCATCTCCACGTACATGAGGCGGATGAGGAACTCGCGCTTGCGTTTGTTCACGAGGCTGCTGGAAGTGCTGGACGTGGCCGTCACTTCGCTGAGCTTGCGCTTGAGCTGCGCCACCTCATGGATGATGATGCGGTCTTTCTCCTGCTTCGACTTGCTCTCGCCGATCGACTTGACCAGCTCGAAGAACTCCTTGGACAGGTGTCCGCCCGACATGGTGCAGTTAGCTGCCGAGATCGCGGATTGAGGGGGTGTTTGCACCACACTCGGTAGTGTTGTTGTGTGTGCTATTCGACCAGTACGGGACCAACTTCGATTGTGTAGAAGCAGGTGTATAACCTGAAATGACTGTAATTAAGTATGGATTTATACTGGCTGTATAGACAGCTGTGCACAGTTGACCTATGTTCTAGCATATTGCGATCTGTCGAGTGGCATATTGACGCTTTCATTCCGCGACGATGGAGGGCGTAGAGCTTTCGGACAGTGTGCTGCGCTCCTACAGCGTCGCGCGCAACTTCGCCCCGCAGGTAACACGACGCTCTGCGGATAGATAGTCTCATGGCAGTGACAGTGTGTTGCCTATTATACTGACTGTATTGGTCTTGTGGACGTCGCAGGAGGACGAAGTTGCGAATGTGCGGATCACATCTCTTAATTTCCATCGCAGCGGCGAGCGATGCGTCACGAGTCGCAGCGACGGCGTCATGTCCATGATCAACTGCCTGAGTGGCACGTGAGTTGCCTCTCTTGGTGTTTGTATTGTATTGCTGTTGACAGTATAGCTGACTCGTTCTGACGCACTCTACAGCGTCGCCAAGACGATCCTGACCAAGCGATACGGAGTGGGCATTGTGCGGTTCACCCACCACCCAGACTGCGTGATTTTCTCTTCGGACAATAGTGCCAATGATCGTACGTTGCTGTAGTCGTGTGTAGATGCGGGGATTGAGTATCATTGACACGGTGTTTGTTTCAAATTGGGCTGACAGACCGCATTCGCTACCACTCGTTCTTTGATAATAAATTCCTCCGATACTACACTGGGCACACGGATAGGTATGCACAAGGAACTGAAGTGCCGGAATGGATTGTGTAAGGTTGACGTTGTATGCTACTAGGGTCACGTCGCTGATGATGCACCCTACTGCGGACCAATTCCTTTCCGCTGGAATGGATGGCACAATTCGGTTGTGGGATATCCGTAACTCAGACACTTCGGTGCGTCGCAGTGTTCTCCTACTCACGCAGTTTTGCTCAATTCTAACCAACCCTATCTGATGAATTTATAGGCTATCATTCGAACCGACCACTTCCCAGTCTCGCACATCTGTGCTGCGTATGATCAGGAGGGCGTTGTGTTTGGAGTATACACGGACGACCATTTGATCCGCATGTATGACGCGAGGAATTATCAAGAAGGGCCCTTCGCCAAGTTCTCACTCTATGATGCGTCGGTCATGGCAGTCGTGGAGCCGTTCCTCGCGCAGATGCAGGCTCCGAACTTGAATGCTAAGAAACTGCACGCACTTGACATGAAATTCAGTCCCGATGGCAACCAGTTGCTCGTCACGACGAACCGTGGAGTGTTCATCCACCTGGATGCGTTTGAGGGCAAACTGCTGCATCTCTTTAAGGAGCATGGCTTGACTCAAAGTCAGCGCAGCGAGCCCCAGCTCGGCTGCTGTTACTCAGCTGACGGTGCTTACGTGGTGACAGGAGCTGAAGATGGTCGAGTGTTTTTTTACAAGAGTTCTACCGGCCAATACGTTCACACACTTCCTCAAGGTCACAATGGTCCCGTGCTCGACTTGCAATGGAACCCGAAGCGACACCTTCTAGTGAGTGGTGGGGGTAACTCGACGGTGTTGTGGTCGGCAGCTGGAGTCTAAGCAGCACAGCGAATAATAAATTTGCAAGACAAGCTTTTGCAAACGCAGTGTACCGAAGTACTTACTTGATTAACGCCAGCGATGCAGAATCTAACAACGATGCATGCATTGCCAGCCTTGCGAAGATGCGAGCACTGTCTGGGTACTAACCATCAATGATTGATATCGGAATCACCACCATCACAGGAACGGCACGAAGGTTCGCTGCAGTGCATGATTCCTGCCTCGTCCAGCATCCGTCACCATGTAGAGTCTTCCAGCGCTGAGACCAGCAGCATTCAGAGGCGGGCCCCACCCTAACGTGATCGGAGGCGCAAGTAGTACCTGCGTGATGGCTCCATATTCGACAATCGATAAATGGTCGAAGAACTCCGATGATGGAATTCCTCCTGCCAAAATCACAGGAGAATTGGCATTGACCGCAACGACGAGGCCTGAAAACCAGGCTCGCAATGCAACGCCAGACGCAGCGGCACTTGCTCCCTGTGGGATAGGAGCACCAGCAACTCCAAGACAAGCATGCAATGTTGCATCGTCAGCCCAGCCGATCGCAATGCCGGGATCGTTGATATCGCCAACCTCCATTCGCTGCACCGACTCATCCCAGGTCGCGTCACAATGCGAGCCTTTGACGTCGGAATTCGTCTTCTGCTCAGGTTGTTGCATTACCCCGCCTTCAACACTCTCTCGTGCCATTTTCCTTGTCGTTCTTGTCTGTTGTTGCGGTGAAACTTCTACCAAGACGTGAATTCTCTCTTCTCCAAGCACGGATTTCGATCCAAACAACTTCTTGTTCGTAAGCTTCCACGACGGGTGCGCTTTGTTGTACTGCTTGTCGATCTCGCCTCGTAAGAAACTCTGCAGACTTTCGTCGTGCTTCAACCACGTGCCGTTCTTGTACGCCAAGTACACCGTCACGTGTCTTGGCGGAACAGAATGCTGTTGTGTGCTCAGAACGCCAGCGATAGTCTCCTGCAGTGCACTTACTTTCGCATTGCGAGCGATCTTGACGGAAAACACAGTTGCTTCGCCATACACCGCGCACATCAGCTCCACGTCGTCCATGTTTCTTCTCACAGAAAGGTCGAACAAATACAAAATCTTGATCTCGTACTTATCCGGTCGATTGCAAAATGACTTGAAGATTGTGGGTTCTACTCAAAATTTTCAGGGGCGATTGATCGAACCAATCGCCCCGCGAGCCAATACAAATGCTCCTAATTTCCCGCCTAAGTACGTTACTGAATACGTGCTGGCCAAAAATACGTAGCCATCGGTATTTCTCGAAAATTTTAGCCAATTTTGCGCTAATAAGCCTAAAACCGCGTACTTAAGCTATTCAAACGAAGAGCTATCCGAGCATATTCTTGCAGGCGATAGATCGAGCAGCGACCATCATTCTGACCCTGGTCAAAAGTATGTAGCCGCGGAAGTTTTGACCGCTTGCGAGCTGTTAAGGATTTGCCACAGGGCTGCAATTAGTTATTATACCCTCTTTAGACTTCGTTCAGGGCACTAGAAAAGGATTGAAGTGCATACAGTTAAAATTGCGGTGGTGAGCAAGTTGGGACACTCAAACAGGAAATGGCTCGAAAATGGCTGACCTCGGCAATCAACTGGTGCTGCTACGTTTGAAATTGGCACCATCGTGGTTCTAATCAATGTAGAGTAATTAGAACCTTGTTGTGTCTCTATTGTAAGTATTTGGTTGCGTGACAACGCAGTTTTGCCGTACCACGCGATGGAGATGTGGAATGCAGCACTCGTCTTCTTGGTCAATACAAAATTCAATATATTTTACTTCTGTAATAGGCCTGCACGGCAGAGCACCGACAGACGTGACGTTGACGAAAGATCCGAAGCGAGCGCGCACGTCCTGCACGCAGCTGGACGGACGCAACTGATGCACGAAGATAGTGGTATGATTCGACGGAGGCTGGATTCCAGTATGGACGTTGAAGTACGGCAGGACCGCCACGCGGCAGTGGAGCCTTGAACGAAACGAACTGAGAGAGAGCTGGCAGTTCCGAATTCGACGAGTAGAGCGCAAGCGACTTCCGAACTGAACGAGTTGCATGTGAGCGACTCCTGAAACGAACTGAGTGGGCGCCAGATTGCTTCTGGACCTGCACGAACGACTGAGAACGAGGGTGAGAGTAAGAGAGACGAACGAACGAAACGAATTGAGAGGCAAGACGTTGCCGGCGATAGTACAGACTTCGTTGACGGACTAGGACTGGACGAACTGGACGAACTGATAGGACGGAGCTAGTCAACGGACTGGACCTGGCCGATTGGACGCGTGGACGGACGGAGATTGCGACGGACTGTACGCAAAGGCGAGTGCACTGGTGACAGCGCCTGGTGAGCGGCTTAGGACCCTGCTGGTCCAAGTCTACTGAACGGTTGCACTTGTGCCGGGTGGGGCGCCTGAGGCGTATACCCTTGTGACTAAGTGGGCGTAGGTGTGAGGTGGCTGTGAGCTGTGTGTTGGCATTGGCGTAGCGTCACCGCGAGTAGTACGTAGTAGTTGAAGGACGTTTGCTTTGCTGTGGAACGAAACGAATAAAGTAGGCACTACCAGCTGGGTACGTGCCGGCGCAGTGGTCAAGTGGATCACTGTCGGCCATTCGGACTTCTAGGTTTGGGCAGTAGCACTGTGCAGACGACCAAGCCCGGCGTGCAGGGTACTAGAAGACACGTTACACTTCGTTGACAGGCTTCCAGAAGTTGCATAGGCTTCATCGGCCCATTTCGATTGATACATCGCACCTAATGGCCTAAACCGTTTTCAAATATCCTCACGAGTATGTCCTATAGTGTAGCGCTTTAAGTTTACGTCGATAACTGTCATGGAACGGAAATGATTGCCGAGGTCAGCCATTTTCGAGCCATTTCCTGTTTGAGTGACCCAACTTGCTCACCACCGCAATTTTAACTGTATGCACTTCAATCCTTTTCTAGTGCCCTGAACGAAGTCTAAAGAGGGTATAATAACTAATTGCAGCCCTGTGGCAAATCCTTAACAGCTCGCAAGCGGTCAAAACTTCCGCGGCTACATACTTTTGACCAGGGTCAGAATGATGGTCGCTGCTCGATCTATCGCCTGCAAGAATATGCTCGGATAGCTCTTCGTTTGAATAGCTTAAGTACGCGGTTTTAGGCTTATTAGCGCAAAATTGTGTGGCGAAGCGGGTGAACGCCTTTTGCCGCCCAGGTGTATAGCACGCGCGCGGGCGCGTCCAGATAATCTGGGGTCAGACTGCTTCAGGAATCCCAATGAGATCTTGATGCAGGTTGGCGTGTGACCTTGTGAAATCCCTCTGGGCCCGTTTGTCTTCGGCAGATCCGACTTCACCTGATGAGTTGCTTCTTGTACACTCAACTAATATAAAGAGACACAAGTGCGTACGTTTCCTTCAGGAATCCGCAGCTACGCTGGAGCTAGACCACGAGAATAATCTCCCCAACAGCTAACCTTTATCAATACAGAGAGTTATACACAATATACAGCCGCTTCTTATTCTCTAGGACCCTTGAGCGGGGGGTCCGTACACCAGTCGACTTAATTTCACCTGGAAGACTGGCCACTTCCAGATGCACCTTCGCGCACCACTTCAGGAATCACGCTATAAAACGCTTTCCTGAAGACTCAATCAGATCCTGAACACCCGGCTTCCGGATGTCAATATCAGATCCTGATTACCACAAGGTATCAGGATCTCAATCACACAATCAAATCACACAATAGAGTATTCAATCAAATTCAAGGGGAACTTTTGACTAACCACCTCAAACTGTAACTAATACGAAATAGGGAACCCAGAAGGACTGCCCCAACTAGAATATGAAACAGGACAGATCACTCCGGATGCGCGCCACCCGCTCACCGCCTAACTTGGTCTCGACTCTTCTTGAGAAGTCCCGCGGCGGTCTACGCTGTCACGACGCGTCCAATGCAACGCACAACACAACGCCCCGTGGGTCACTTGTGGGCTTGCTGGCAAAACGAACTCTCTGTTGAATATAGCTGCTATAAGTTTGTCTCCTAGTCTGACATATGCATAACTACTTGGTTTCACTATGGGTTGGAAGTGCGCACAGCGCGGTGAGGGTCACACATCAGGTGATTACGCGGGATGCTCTGGTGCAGAGCAGATCCGGCCGGTCGTCCTGGACGGTCGTTAACATCTTGTCCGGATTATACTTGAAACTTGGAAAGACGATAGTGGGTATAAATCAGACCTACAGAATTCCGTTTGGGACCGGGACAACGATAGGGCTGGTGGGTGGATCACCGTTCGGATGACACGAAGAAAATTGCGATGGTTCACGGTGCGGTGAACGATCGCAGGACTGGTATCCTTCTGGACTCCGGAGCATCTGTCTGCATGGTGAGTTTGGACCTTGCGCGTAGGCTCAAACTCCAATTGAAGTTTTGCAAACAGCTCCGGGTGTCTGGATTAGGAGGCGTTCCGACGATTATAACTGCGAGCACCGAAGTGAAGATCACCCTGGGTCCAAGAGTTGTTTACGTTTTGGAACTGTGGGTGGCGAACATCGGTGAAGGTGTTGATGTCCTGTTGGGAATGAATTTCATGTGTTCGGTTGGTGTGAGGTTGTGTGCTCGAGAAGGATTAGTACAGCTTCCAGACGAAGAGACGGTTTTGCTGCTTGGTCGAGACGAAGATCATCTGCATTGATGTTTGGACATATCTGTTCATCCAGATGACGCGTTGTATCTCCGACCGGGTTGACATGCCATCATTCGGATCCGCTATGGTCAGAGTAATCCTCAGCGGGAAGTTGTGTGGGCTGGTCGAGGCGATCGGTGGGTGACTCAAATCATCTACGGTGCGAAGTCCTGGGCAGTGGCTGTGAAAGTTGTGAATATCTCCGACAAGGATCTGGTGATTGACCCACGGACCGCCGTTGCTCGAGTCATCGAGTATGGATATTTTCCAACCGCTGGTCGATTTGTCCGACCAGGGCTCCGGAGGTACAAGGAGTGGCAAGTACTCATTTATGAGAGTACTAACTCCGCTCGTGCTAGATGGCAGGCTGAACGTCTGGAAGAGCTGGCTAGAGGACCTGAGCCGCCGTGTGTTGAGACTCCCAAGTATCAGTGGCCTACGCGACTGATGATGAGATCTCCAGCTGGAAGCGGTGAAGTCCGGATGGCTCGACTCCAAAAGCCACCTGCGCAACTGCGGGTGAAACATCGAAGTGAAGCCGAAGCAAGACCGAGTCGAGACGTCGAAATTCAGACGGAGGCAATCCCACAAGAGACTTTGGTTGAAGATCCACCTGAAGACGATCTCCTGTCGGAATCCGAGCAGGTGGTGAGTAGCTCAGACAATGAACGTTTGGATGAAGTTATCGATGATGTCTTAGAAGAGGACCTGCCGGATTCGGAAGGTGAGCCCGACTCGGAAGATGCCGAACGTCCGAGCGTCGAAGACGAGCCTAACGTCGAGTAGGATCCGGATGGAGCAGTGGATTCAGATGGGGACGAGTTCTTGGAGTTCTTCGACTCGATCAGTGTGAATGAGGATTTCGATGACAGTGAGTTCTGGGATCTTCCCACGTGTGCTATGCCTGTTACACCTCTCCAAAAGTTAAAAGCCGAGTACGAAAGGTGTATGCGCGTGAATGCGGAGGAACTCGATCTGGAACCACCTGTGTATGTACGAAGGCAGCGACATACTTTCGCAGTTGAGAGATCAGTTGGCTATGCTTCCGGAAATTCAGGAGCTAAGTCCAACATGTGATATCGAGACGGCGGATGTTGGCGAGTCTGGAGTAAGTTCTCCAGCCGAAGAAAAGAAGCTTCGAGACATTCTCAAGTATCATCGAACTATCTTTCTTGGAGATGAAAATGCAGCTGCGGCTCCAGCCCGAGGTGTGATTTGTGACTTGGATGTCGGAGACGCCAAGCCGGTGGCTCAACGTGAGAGGTCCATCGCTTCTCACTTGGCAGTGAAAGTTTATGAGCTGCTGAAGAAACTTCTGGAGACTGGTCTGATTGAGCACTCTGAATTTCCATGGGCTTCTCCAATCGTCATCGTCCTGAAGAAGAATGGAGTCGACATCCGGATGTGTATTGATTATCGGGTTGTGAACGGCTTCATTACTCTTTCGAACTACCCGTTGCCGTTGATCGATGATTTGCTAATTGGTTTCGAAAGTGCGATGTGGTTTATGAGTCTTGATATGGCCAGTGGATTCTGGGCCATCCGGATGTCCGAACGAGCAAAGTTGATTTCAGCTTTTGTTTGTCCGTTTGGACACTTCCAGTGGGTTCGGATGCCTTTTGGACTCAAGAATGCTCCACTCGTTTACCAGTCAGTCATCAACAACTGCCTGTGGGGATTTGTGCGATTGCCGCCTGAGGAGGAAGCCGAAGTGAATCAAGATGTCTTGGATTTTCTCCAGTTGGATGTGTCCAGTCGGAAAGACTCGGATCCAGAGGTAGCCCCTCTGACCGAGATGATGACCGTGTTCCAACGGAACATTCCTGCGCCGTCGCAGATGGGACCTGCCCTCCTACATTGATGACATTGCTAACGGAGCACCGACTTGGGATCAACTGTGTGATGATCAGAACGCTCTTCTTTTCAGACTGCGGTACTGGAACATTTCTGTGAGTCTTCCAAAAAGTGAGTTTGGAAAGCGGTCCATCCCGTACCTTTCACAAGAGATAAGTGCTGAAGGTATTCGAGCGACCCCCAAGATTGCGAAAGGAGTTGCAGACTTGCCCTTCCCGAAGACTCTGAAAGGAGTTCAGTCATTTCTTGGAAGCCTGCATTATTACCATAAGTTCATCGAGGACTTCCCAGTGGTGGCCGCAGTGCTGTATGAGCTTTCAGACGAGCAAGTTCGTTCCGGACGAGATTTGTCCAGAGCGAAGAAGCGTTCGAGATTCTGAAACGGAAGATCGTTTCGACTCCGCTGCTTCGTCATCCGGACCGAACCAAACCTTTCGCCAAAAATCCCACATGCCAATCAATGGGCTGCATGCGCGGTGCTGGCCCAGGAATACGATGGAGTCCTCCAATCGGTGAGGTATACCGGTCGGGCTCTGAACGATTCCGAAGTACGCAATCACTTTGCGGAAAAGGAAGTCATTGCGATCCTAAGGGTACTCCAAGTGTTCCAGCCGCTCATCGGAAATGCACCGCTGATCATCTACACCCGATACTCTGTTCTGAAGTGGATCATCAACTCGAAGTCTGCAGACGGAAGATGTGTCCCGTGGGGACTCACTCTTTCCCACTGGACGATGGACATTTGGAAGGTCCAAAAGGACGAGAACGGATTGGCCGCAATTATGGGTGCAGGCATCACACCGAGAGAGCATCTGGATGAGATTGCCGAGTCGCTGATTCCGGCGAAGGGACATGTCAAGGCACCTCCGGTCATAGTTATCGAGATGTTACAATCGGATTACGAGGGTTTCGTCCTGAGTTTCGATGGAGGTATCAAGAGCAAGACTCGAGAAGGCAGTTGTGGATACATCTTGTGGAAGCTCCCTGGTTGGAAGATTATCGAGGCCAAGGGTTTCATCCTGCACGATGTCACAGTGAATGATGCCGAGTACCATGGTCTTCTGAAAGGAATGACTATGGCTTCCAACCGGAAGATCGAGAAGTTGGTGGTTATTGGAGACTCCCGCATCATCATTCAACAGGTGCAAGGGACGATCAACTGCAATACTCCACAGCTCCAACGGCATCTTGCCGAAGCTGAAGTTCTGAAGACCAAGTTCCAGTCGGTGAAGTTCGTCCATCTCAAACGAGATTACAACCAAGCTGCGGATTACCTGACCACCAAGACTACACTTCTTGGAGAGTCCTGGGACGTCGAAGACGAAGACGATATCACGCACATGGAACGGGTCTCTAGGTTGGCTGAAAAGATGATGAAGTCTGAAGATCCTCCAGTTGGAAGTGAACATCCAGGAGACGTCCAGACGGAAGAGGCACTGCCAGGTCCAGAGTCGGCACCCTTGCCGCACAATGCCCGAGTGATGGCCGTGCTAACAAGATCAGCTGCTCGAGAGGTCGATCCACCTGAAACGTCGACAGATCGTCCAGGCGATACTCCGATGGGACCGCTTAAGTTCCAGGCGGAAAGATGGCGTCGCATCAGAGTTCATCAGGATGAAGATAAGTATCTTTCGGAGATCAAGTCTTTTCTGAAAGGAGATTTCGATCGGTTCTCTTGTAGACGTCTGAGGAAGATCGCCAAGGCAGCAGACCTGTTTGCACTGGACACTCGGGATATTCTCTACCGACTTGCTCGATCCACAAAAGATCGGCCGAGGGGTGCCTCAGACGAACCGCGGCTAGTAGTTCCAAGAGGACTCCGTTTGGAAATGATTCAATATGCACACGAAGATTACCAAGGCGGGCATCAAGGTGTCGGCGGGCATCAAGGTGTCACTCGGACTCATGAGCGATTACGTTCGGAGTTCTACTGGCCTGGTATGTACGCAGATGTTCAGAAGTATGTCAAGGAGTGCGTTGACTGTGCCAGTGGTAAGGGACGACCTCCGAATGAAGGTCCGTCACCTGGAAACATCGAGCCGAGATGCCCGTTTGAAGTGGTGTCTATGGACTTTGTGACTCACATGCCGAAGTCCGAACGCGGAAACACTTTCCTTCTTCTTTTTCAGGATGCGTTTTCCGGATTCGTCATGTGCAAGCCGATGAGTTCGACTACAGCTCAAGACGTTGCGGAATCTTACGAAGAATGTGTATTTCGGAGGTTTGGAGCTAGCTCCCTCCTTAGACATGATCAGGATCCCAGGTTTATGAGTGAAGTGTTCACAAGATTTCTAGAACTTTTGGGAAGTCGTCAGCGAGCTACTCTCGCATATCGACCTCAAGCCAATGGTCAGCAAGAAAGATCCGTCCAGACGGTGGTCCGTAGTATCCGAGCGTACATCGCCGAAGCAGACCAAAGCGACTGGGACAACCATGCGGAAAGGCTCATGTTCGCACTGAACACATCGTTCGACGCAACTCGTTCGGAGACACCGTTTTACTTGGTACACGGCTGGGATGCTCAAGGGACGATATCCGCTATGCTCGGCCCGAAGCCCTCAAGTGTCCAGGAGAAGACCGCTTACGAATGGAGACGGAAGTTGCAGCGAGAATACAGCTATGCGAGAGCATGTGCTGAGGACTTGCAGAAGAAAGCGAAACGTCATCGTTCAGAAGTTCAAACGGAGAAGTGGAAACAATTCTCCGAAAGACTGAAGTCTAGATTCAAGGAAGGTGATGCTGTATGGCTATACATTCCAAAAGTTCAGACGGGGTTGAGTAAGAAGTTGGTTCACATGTGGCACGGACTGTTCCGGATTGAGGAAGTACTCGATGACTTCCGGGTGAAACTTCAAGTTAAGGACACCGGGTATCGTGTAACCCTTGGGTGCACATTAGTCGTTTGAAACCGCGAGCACTCTTTCCGAGGCGACCAACTG
The DNA here is from genome assembly GCA_032158285.1 of Phytophthora sansomeana. NCBI lineage: Eukaryota > Oomycota > Peronosporomycetes > Peronosporales > Peronosporaceae > Phytophthora > Phytophthora sansomeana. The sequence continues at coordinate 58,109 of JAPDHH010000217.1, forward strand.
TGGAGATCCAAGTTGATGAGGACGATGATTTCGATGCAGCGTTACTTCCGGAAGACAGTTAGGAACCTGATTCCAAAAGAAATGAGTACGAGGTGGAAGAGATTTTGGATACGCGCTGGTATAAGCGCACTCGTACTTCTAAACGGAGGAAGGAATACCTGCTCAAGTGGAAGGGGTACGATGAACCTGAATGGCTACCGCTGGCTCAACTAAGCTGTGGTGCGTTGCTCTATGAATTTGATCAAGGAGCACGTGCAAGAGCGAGATTCCAAACGATGCAGGCTGGAGATGATCATCCCCAAGCCTAATTGTTTCCAGCTGGAAGCCTAAGATGGTTCTGAATCGACCCCAAGCCGACTGACTTTTGTATGTGAACCGACGGAATTTCTTCATCCACCATCTTGAGCTGCTCCATCAGCGTGTACCGTTCCGAAGTCCCTGGTTTGAAATGCTCCTTGTCCAGAAGGATCCAGTAGCAAACACGACTTGGGTATTTCCAAACGCCAGGCTCGTAGAAGAGCGACTTGGCCATTCCACGTTTCACAAGCTGCTTCTGCTTGGTGACGACCCTCTTCCGGATGGACTCGTGTTGAGCCACCCGATGTTCGTACATCTTCTCCGCGAGATCATAGTCGTAGTCATCTCGAAAAAGAAGGCCGTAGGTGGAAAATTAACCAGTGCAGCGCCATCCAAACAGCCCGCAAATTGGAATACATGAACGAGTTCCACAAGTCCAGACCGTCAATTGAAGCTTGGTTCAACTCTGAACGACGATTTAACATCAGCTCCTTGACCCGATGCTTGTAGAGGTCTTCCCAAGGCATCTTCTTGAAGAGGTCATGGACTTCCTCGGGGTCGAAATGCTGTTTGACGACCTCCATGTCGTGGCGATTCGGGACGTAATCTGGAAGACCCAACGTCTGGAACGGGACGTTCGCGGTCGGAGACGCCCACTTCACTCGGACACCATTGTGCATCCAAGACCGCACCCTTGGAGCCGGAATCTCGACAACCATCTTGTCCTCGACCGTGAGGTCCTTGAAAGGCTTCCGGGTAATCGTCCGTTTGGGAGTCTTGACTTTGACCTTGGCAGAGGATGTCACGACCTCTTCTGGAAGAGCATACTCAGGGTCGGTACGCAGACGCTTGGGGGAACGACGCGTGTTCTTGGACGGAGAATCAACATCGCCCAGTGGAACCACCTCGTCGTCTCGATCATCGTCGCCATCCTCACCCTGAACCCAGTCGGCGTCCTTGTGAGTGTCGTCCACTTCCTCCACTTCTTCCGAAACCGAGTCTTCCAGAAAGTCTTGGTTGACCACAGCTGGAACGAGAGGACCCCAGAACGCCGGGCGGTCATCATTTTCCAAACGACGATCCAATTCCACTCGAGCCAGAACGAGATACCGTCTCGGGACATACTTCGTCAAAACGATTCCAAAACATCATTAGTAACAGCATCTCCAACAAAGGCTCCAAGTGAAAACGCGTGTGAACGCAACGGTCTTGTCCAAGCCACTCCACTGCACCAGTGTACAGAATTCCAGTACGTAACAGCATCTGGAGATCCAAGCGAAGCTTCTTCCAAACGACCGGATAGTCTTTCAGGCGAAGACGGGCTTGTTCCTCGGTCCACATCAGTGGCTCTCGTTCAGACAAGCAATTGTCATTAGAGTCTGACACCCAGACAGGAGGATACTCTTGGATGCTGTCTGGAACCTTGTGGCGAGACTTGTTAGTCCGGCCAGGAACTCGTTTCCGGTTGGAGGTGCGCTTGCGCTTGGACGAATTATTCGGTGGGGTGGTAGGCGCCGACGAATCCTGCGTGAGATCCACTTCTGGACCACGAGAATCAGGACCATCATCCTTGGACTCATCGTCGTCTGAACGAGACAACCGCGTGTACGGCCCCACTTGGGCCCGCGGGTCGTCGTTCGCGGTGACGGAAATCACAGTTGGCCAAGTGGCAGGGACTGAAGTGCCATCTCGAAAGTGGACCAACAAATCACGAAGCCGAGCCCAGTTGAAACAAAACTGGGAATTGTCGTTCAGGAGGTTCATCACATTTGCCACTTCGAAACGAGACTTCTTCAGATGGTCTTCCAAAATTCGACGGTGTGAAGCAGCATCCTCGAGAGCTTGTGTGAGGTCCGCGACCTGCTTGCGGAGACCACTCACGTCGCTCACATGCTCATCCATCAACTTCCGGGTGTCTTAACGCGACTGCTCCGTGGTGTACTCCTTCTCGGTGAGAGCTTCACAAACTTTGGAGTCCCAATAGTCCGTCTGGAACTTGTAGTCGCGCTTGAGCTGAGCGACCTCCTGACGGAGGTCAACCGCATCTTGGACCGCTTGACTCGAGGTCTCCACTTGGACGCAGACATCACGATATAGGTGGAGTAATTTCCGAACGACGGAAACCGTTCCGAACGTGCGCTGTGCGGGACCCGTAGGCTCGAACTCAGTTATGAGTGAGGTCACTTCACGCCTGAGACCGGCTGATCGCAGTTGTGAATCCAGATCTTCTTCTGGAAGCGGGACACGGCGAGGAGTCAACACGTGGTTAAAGGGATCGAGATGATCACCGATAACGTCCGACAGAACCGACAAGTCTCCAACCGTGAGACCTTCCATCTGGACGAGTGCCTCCAAACCACCATATCCATTCTGCGTGTACGCACGGCCGTGCATGTGTTCTTCAGTCGCAGGAACCCCAACCAAACGGGTGATTCCGCCTGGAGTGTGCGGCGGTGGGGCGACATAGCGCGCTGGCGCGAGAATGCGACCACCTTCTGGCATGTCGCGCCGAGCCGGAAGCGAACCCTTATCATGAAGCTGCGAAGCTTGACCCAGCGAGAAGTCGAGACGCCGTCTTCTGGACGGATTCGTCCTGCGGAAGACTGTCCTCCTTCTCTTGTGTCTCCACCGCGTTCCCACCGGAGCCATCCATCGCGTCGTCGACCACATATTCGGCCTCCTCCTCGACCTCTTCCTCGACCTCCTCTTCGACCTCTTCCACGCTCTCATCGCTAGAGCTCGGTGGTTGGGAGGGAGAAGCGTCGGGACGCTGGTCGCCGTCATCATCAGCAGTACCGCCCCCCAGTGGGACGCCCATTGCTGACGGTGAGGCTGGAGGCTGTGGAGCACGCGGCGTGATCGGGTACCGCTTATGTGATACGGACCGCCAGGCTGCCTGACCAAGATTACGCCACCTGAGTCTATACTGAAACCAAGACAAATGCGCGACCTTCCAGAGGGAGCCCATGTAGAAGCCCTTTCAGAGGGAATTGTAGCAGAGAATAACTAACAGAGAGTTCGTTTTGCCAGCAAGTGCACAAGTGCCTACCGGAATCCCGTTCAGTTGGCCCGGAGGTTTCTTTCGTCGAACTGGGGCCAAGTCTGTTCCGGAAACTACGTCTGTCCGGCGGACCCTCAGCGGCGACACCTGCGTTTGGACACAGCGCGACCGCAAATACCGCCGTGGAGCTCTCACAAAGGTCAAGCCCAAGTTAGTCGGTATTTGGGTGGCGCGCACCTGGAAGTGACCCGTACTATTTCATATTCCAGTTGGAGGTAACCGTTTGGGGACTCCCATTTCATATTCTACTGCGATTCAAGGAGGTTGTTAGTGGTCACCCCTAGGATTTTGATTGATAGACTGCGGTGTGATAGGACTGTGTATTGTCTGACAGAATCTAGTATTCTCGTTTGGATATTGATATTTCTTCCAGTTGGAACTAGTTCTCCTTTTGGAAGTGGTGCGCGAATAGGGTGCGTTTGGAACTGACCAGTGTTCCAGGCGAAACACAAGTAGACTGGTGTACGGACCCACCACTCAAGGGTCCTAAAGAATAAGTAGTGGCTGTATATCGTGTATAACGCTCTGTATTTGTTAGATTATCTCTGGGAAGGCTTTTACTCGAGGTCTAACCCCCAGCTCTAATACGCTCCGTTTTAGAAGTGAACGTACGCGCTCTGCGTTCTGCTGTTTGATCGACAGTCTAGACAACAACTCGTCGGGTGAAGTCACCCACTTCCGAAGACAAACGACACCGAAAGGGATTACACAAGGTCACACGCCAACTTCGTTTGGAAGCTCCCTTCCGGACGGAGTCTGACCTCAGGTGGAATCTTCTGAAAGAAGTACTTGTGCTTCTAGACCGAGGTCCTATCTGGTGTGTGTCACTGTTCTGGGTCTAAAACCCGTATCCACGGCACGCAATTATACACACACCCTGGATGATAAAGGCGTTCACCCGCCTCGCCTCACCTGTATACGTTAAAGCGCTGAAGAATTTGAGGCGAGGCAAGATGCGTCCCATACCGAGAGCGGCGTCCTGTCGTTTGAGGCTGCGACCACAGGCGACGAAATACTAGTACCCCACAACGATTTTTCAGGCTGCAGAGTTGGTTGTTGAGAGCGAGCTACATATGTCAGAGCTGTGTTGAATGGATGTCATGCATGACCTCGCCTGCTCACAACAAGGTCATCTATGAGCCCCGCGGAAATCTTGGTGAATGCGCTAACTGTCTTGCAGTCAATGAAAGATGAGCTGGGCGTAAAGTTTGCCTCCAGGTCATAAATTAGCTTCCACAAAGCTCGTGAAATCAACACAATATCTACCGGCACGGGTAGCGTGAGGCTGTCCTCGAGATGCATCATATGAAAAAAGATACACGAACTGCGAACCCGCCGGGCCAACAGCCCGCACACCAATTTTAGTTAATTTTGGCTTTATTTTGTTATATTTACGTGTTATTGTTTTCGTTTTAGGCACGGAGTTTCATCCCAGAAACCTCAAGGCGCCAAAAAATCACTTGATGAACTCCAATTGATTCGGGCGGAGTTCGCGCTCCAGTTTTGGGCGCAATATGTGTGATGTAACGCTGGGGCTTTCACCGCAAACCGGTTTTGGATTGCACGTACGCTCCCGGAAAATGGGATGGAACCCACTTCGGAGAAGCGTCCTAGTGGATAGACGGCCCGCCCGGACGAGGGATTTATTCGGGGCCGTGAGCGTTCCCAGGGACTTTCCTCCTATGGACAAAGAGGATTCCCAGGAACAGCTCGGTCAGTAACCTCACCTTGTGTACCCCCTACGAATCGGGTGTTTTGACCAGGGTTTAGGTCGACCGCTTTGGAACCCAAGCAGTCTGGGACCGGTAGAGCACGCTGGTGGGTAGTTAGACAAAAAAACACACGGGGCAAACTACCAAAGTCCCGGGGCGGAAGGGTATACACAACTATTTTAATGTAAATTCCGTCGAAGTTTGGCGACTTGGGTTGAAAACGTCCAATACAATTTTCAAGTCATTTGGCAATCGACCCGACAGCATCGTATGACTCCGGATAAGTCCGCTATCGCACATAGAATAGCAGATAGTGAGATCAAGAGAATTTTGTATTTGGGCGATTTGTCGGCGATTTGTGCGCGGTCGATTCAACCAATCGACCTTGGAAAGTTCGAGTAGAACGCACAATATATACACTAGGTTCTTTCGACGAGAGACACCACCGGCGAAGGCCGCTAAAACTTTTCGAGGTTTCTTTACCTCACGGGCGAGACCCAAATATGAAGTGCTAACTCCCGTGCCGGCTGGACCGCGCTCCGGGAGAAGCAGATATGAGATGCCTGGGGATTCCTAAGGAAACCCTGGCAAAGATGATATAGAGTTACCTGGGGGTTAGTCTTCGAACGCGGTTCCCCGGGGCCACGACCTTCTCCTTCGCCCGTTTTCCTCGGGTAGGAGTTCTGCGCGCTTGAGGGGGAAAGTAAGACTGAATTACGTTGCTTCCCGAGGCCTCTGCCTGCAAGGGAAGCTACACATATGGTGATCCCGGGATGGGCCGGGGATCAGCTAACTACTTGGTTTCACTATGGGCTGACTTGGATACACTATGGGTCGTATGCTTGTGGTCGTCAATCGTGATGCGACGATCCTCCGAGGCTGGTTCCTTGGGGACGGCTTCAACTCGACCAGTGGGTCTTGGGCCTCCTGGGAATTAGCCGTCCGTCGCCTTAGCGAGACCGCTCCTGGGGGACCCTCCTTGGGGTCAACCTCCTGGAGATGACACTTCACATTCCCGGGCCCGTTTCTGGGGATGGACACTCTTGGAGTCCCGGGAGCTTGGGGCGTCCGGGGACTCGTAGCCCGGAGCGGTCGGGGCGAAACTCCCGAGGCATTATGTCACATATAGTTCATACCATAGCGGTGGCAGTCTCAATGTTGATGAGACAGGTATCAACTTTGAGATGCCGCCGCACCGCGTCTGGGTCTTGAAGGGCCGCCAAGACCCGGCACACATTGTCGGTCTGAAAAAACACCCGGGAAGGCTGACAGCGGTGCTAACGACTCGCGCCGACGGTACGTTTGGGTGCTTGTACTGTTATTTATATTACCATATTATTTTTTTATTTATTTATAGGTGTAAAACTTCCAATACTCTTCATTGTTCGAGGTAAACCGGGCGGTCGACTAGAGAAGACGGAGATTCCGACTTTTCCGCCCGGTCATTTCTACATTGTACAGGAAAATGCGTGGATGGACGACGTAGGTTGAAGTTTTACGTAGAGAGTTGGCTAAAGTACGAAATTAGCGAACCCTCCGTCCTCCTCCTGGACAATTTTGAGTCCCATGTATCGGAGGTGGGTCAGCGCCTGGTTGCTGAGGTAGCGAACGCTACACCGGTCCCATTACCTGCTAACAGCACGTCCGTTTGCCAACCGTTGGATGTAGGTGTAATGGGACCGCTGAAAGCGTCCATTCGAGGTGGCTTCAAAGGTGTCAGGGAGGGCAATCTGAAAGCAAGACGCCTCTGCGCTATTAAAGCTACGATTGCGGCATGGGAGGCTTTAGATGCACAGGTTGTTAAACGTAGCTTTGAGAAGGCTATTCCTCGATACCCTGAGGTAATGATCTAACAAGCCAGTCTTGTTTTTGTCCTACTGGATGTTTTATTGGAGTTTCTATGCCATCATGATTTCATTTTATCCAATCAAATTTTATTATTTGTCAGTGCCGAATTTTTGTGTCGGGTGCAGTAGTTGAACTATACTATGGAGGATGGCGTTCAGCACTGCCAGGTTTTTTAGTAGTTGTCTGTAATCAACTTGCACATCGGAATTATGATTACCCGGATACCACCCAGGCAAATACATAACTAGAGAGTTGGGCTGGTAGCGCTCTTGTGAAAAAATGTATTTTAAAGGTAGATTAATAAAAGCATTATTATTGATAAGGAAAAGTCGGCCCGGTTCTTATCCGCGTTGCGAGTCGAAAGCGTGAGACCCAAAATCCTTGATCAGGACAATTCGACCTTGGAAAAATTTAATTTCTTACAACGTTTAACCTTTTCTCCCCATCGGTAGGATAGGTAGGATGGCGAGCGTACCAGTAGCCTCAACCTAAAAAAAAACAAATTTTAAAGCCTACAGAGCTAATCTCGCAATTCTGATTGCATGTCAATAAAGAGGAGCATCAAGGGAGTACAGAGCTTAATTCCGGCACTCGTTTGAGTTGTTTTGGCTGTGAAATGGCATGCTTGAGTTTTAACTAGTGGTTCAATATGCACTGCGATTTTGAAGGCTTGAGAAGTGTAAGTGATGCGGGTTTTGTATCGTCAGAAAGAAGAAGGAATAGAGAGTGTAGTGTGGTATAACATACATTCGTTGGGCTAGTATTCACGCCATGGTGACAGGTTGAATATTGCCAATTTCAAAGTAGACATGTCCTAATTTCTTGAAAGCAATTGATGGTCTATTTCTGACCTTCATATGGTGCTCAATACAAATTCCTATATAAAACTAATTTATGCACAGCCTACTAGTAGCCTTATACCCATCTACTTGTAAGCTTTTGACCTGGGGAGAAAAGATTAATCTTTTTTGCAAAGATATTTTACGAGAGTTAATCTCTTAACTATTAACCTGACCAATTCTGAACGAGCGTCGTACATGTACCTCCGAAGGCGAGCGCGGTTAGGCAAATCTCGCTGCAGCGAACGTCAGCGTAATCCGCCTAGTGAATATAACTTGATTAAAGTATGCTTGGATGATTACAGATACTACAGTATTTGCTATGTTAGACTAGACGGTCCAATTTTGATTGAACTTTGGTTAAAGGGCACAAAAAGCGCCCTTAAAGGGGGTGTTTTCCTACCGTGTTTTGAAAAAAGTCTTAAAGGGCGAAAAATGCGCTCCTGCACCGCGAAAGGGTTAAGTATAAACCAAGTGATATTGTGAAAGCCACCTTGTTTGTCCTATTTTTTTGCAAATCGATCGCTTTTGAACCGAATTAGGCTCTATATAAACGACAGAGCCCTGTTTTATTATATATAAACAAAGCATCACTATGATTTAATGTTCACCCACCCCTCTCTCTTTGCTGTCGATTAATAGTCAAATAGCTCAGAATGGCCAGCTTTACCTGGACATTCCGAGGCCTCGCTGTTTATATAAACAGAAGCAGTTTGGATATTAGCGTTGCAGACGGAAATGACTCGTAAATTAAAATCAAAACATGTTGCTGCGCATATCTAAGCATACATACAGCAGAAGTAGCTTCAATTGAGCTAGAACTCACTCGTTATCCACTTCCTTCTGCGGCTTTCGGTCGTTTATATAACGGGTTCTACCAAATAAAAGGAGGCACACTATTCGATAGTTTACCCATCGGATCAAAAAGGGTATTGTATCTGGAGCAGTGCTGTATTAGATCTCATTAGCAGCGAACTCGTCAATCAATCAATTCATCAGCGGACTTGCTGGAAGTACTTCGCCGCGCGGGTTGAAAGCTTCGGTCAATTGGCCTCGACCCAGTCGATCACTTCGCGCTTCTCAGAAATTGACTTGGAAACACGACGGGAGGGCATCGTGGATTGGCGGGTGGTTTATTGGGGGCTTCAGTGATAGGCAAAATGCAGAATGGCCTGGAAGCTTATTAGGATAAAGCGTATTTCTCATGTTCGACGGTATTCTAATTGACACGGTACACTATTCCCGCTGGGATTCTAGAATTCTCGAAAATCCTCACCAAATTCAGTACGGTACTTTATCCAGAGAGGGAACGTTATTTGGCAGAACCCGTTATGATCAAGCTAGCACTGTTGGAAAGACCGAGATTTGCATTTGGACAACCCGAGGTGCGATTTATATTTTTTGCCACCCGTTTTTAGCTGTACTACTGCCCGTCCTTGTCGGGCTTAATGGACTGGACATAATGGTCGGGTTTCACAACACAGCTTTCTCCTTTGACCGAATTGAGACGTTGACACACAGCGTACACTTCGTCCCTAATCCCAAATCGCCATCTTCAATCCTCATCTGTTCGCACCGAACGGTACATGTAGCAATTTTGTGTGCCTGGCTCACCGACTGTGCATTTGTGCAAGTGCCCCTCTCGCATTCCTTTCACTTTCGCTTTCGTTCCGCGGCTGTTGTTTGACTTCCACACAACGATGTTGAGTATTCGTCTGCTAGCAGTGTCGGCCGTGGCCAATGCCCTCCTGTTTTCGCAAGCTAACTCGGAGGACTACACGGTCAAGGCCGATTCCACTGCAACAGTGATTAGCTCTTGGGAAGGGTGGGGCACGTCGCTCTGCTGGTTGGGCCAACGCGTTTGGAGACCGTGAAGATATTGCTGACCTACTCTTCACCATGAAAGATACTGTGACGCACAACGGTGCATCATCTGGTCTCCCTGCACTAGGCTTCAACATCGCACGCTACAACATCGGCGGGTCCGGCAAAAATGTGATTGACGACGCTGGCACTGAGATTGCAATGAAGGAATCCACGAACATGCCAGCTTTCAAGTTCATTGAAACCTTTTGGCTGGATTGGTCGAGCAACGATACCACCAGTAAAAGCTGGAACTGGGATGCTGATGCCAAGCAGCGTAAAATGCTGACGTTGGCGACTCAGCGTGACGTCGACATCACGGAGGCGTTCTCGAACTCGCCACCATGGTGGATGAACGTCAACCACGCTACTGCGGGTGGAGACAGCGGGTCAAAGGATAACTTGCAATCCTGGAACCATGGGCAGTTTGCACTATACCTGGCCACCGTGGTCAAGCAGGCCAATCCGAGCTCTTTGGATCCCATGTATCAAGCATCGATGAGGCGTCAATAGGTTCTGTGCAACTACCACGTCACCCAGTCAAAGAGCTCTCGGCGAAGAAGCAGAAATCTTTAGCAGCAAAATACTTCTCGATTCCACCACAGCACCTGGGTTATTATCCAGACGTACCCGATGCAATCATCAACGCTCCAACTACCCCTGAAGGTAAAGGTTCGGACAGTCAAGGCGGAGTAAAAGGTAAAAAACCACGCAGAGCAGGACCAGGCCGTCCACGAAAAGCTGGCCAGGTTTCAAGCCACCAGCCTTCGATTCTTCAGTTCTTTAGCCCACCTCCGACTTTAAAGTGATCCATAACAAATAAATATTTTGTGTATCTCTAAACCGGTTTGTGATGGGAGAACCGGGGTCCTGCTGGGACCCCGGGGTCCCGCCATTCGTTTCATCTGCATACAAAGCCTCTATGAGTTAGCCTTAAGTACGAGAGCTAATTAGTGCACTAAATAGCACGACAAACTGGATGCAAAGCACAATACATGTACCATACTGATAAGCAGACCTTGTGAAAATTGGGAAAATAATTATTTTTCCCACTTTTCCCACTTCCTGGCGGCCAGCAGATGACCCGAAAAGTGGGAATTTTTTACCCAGTTGGTAGTATGAAGTTTTGATATTGTGTAGCTTTCAGCTCTCGGACCTCATGTGTTGCCATTATATTGGTATATAGCTGTGTTTCCCGTGTCGGTACTACCAACATTCTACGTCTACATTATTGACGTTTTCCACCAAGAAAAGGGAGATCGTCGCGCGCATACTCCGCAAATGTCGAGCTACATCTGAGAAAGGTGCAGCTTAGCTTTTGTTTAAGCCTGCACCGGTGTGAGCGACCAGCACAAATACGCTGTTTGACATTTAGCTTTTATCCGAACCGGTGGAGATGCTCTTAGAGCATCTCCAGCGTTGTTGTGTGATTCTAGCAAGGTTATCAGAAGAGTGTGACGAAGCAAACCCCCGTCCCATAGATAGAACCCTACCAAATTTGACCAGCTCCTATCCGAACAGCGGATAAAACCTGTGTTTGTCGAGACTGGTGCGGCGATTTCAGGACAAAAGTTAGCAGAGCTCTCTCTGACTATCGACGCTCATCATGCGCGAATAGTCCAGCGTCGGATATGTCGTCGCCGCATCACCCAATTGCCACATCGCTTCAAAGCTAGCAAGCAGTGGTCAAAGCCGTCGATTGCCTTGCGTATCGGTGTGTTGTTGGCGTAGTCGCGACTTCAATTCTTGTCCCAATGCTAGTAAGTTTTTATGGAGGTCTTCCCCAACACTGCAACCGTCGAGTCCGACTTCTCACTAGTTGGATGTGAAAAGACGGACAAGCGAACATCGCTGACTGACGTAGCACTCGAAGGAATCCTACATTGCAAGCAGTGGAACCGTTTGTCTCCCTTAGCTAAGTGGATGGTAGTCAGAAACTCACTAACTAACTGGTTCCCACTTTTTCCCACTTCCTGTTTTTCAAATCGGTCACTTTTTGGCTATAAGTGGGAAAAAGTGACTTCTCCCACTTTTCACGAGGTCTGCTGATAAGGTACTTGTACTCGCAACTGTGAACTCAGGTGCCGCTGCTTCCAAAGTAACTTTTGACTTGGCAAGCTTCTCAAACTTAGAAACACTTCTAGCATGTACTCCAGAAGCCAGAGGATCGAAATTCGGATGTGAACAACAAAGAGAAGTGGTGGTTCAACTGGTTCAATGTACGTGGTGGTTGATGATGGTACATGTACGGATGCACAAAATGATTTTCATTCCACACACTCGTGCCATATTTTGTACTACATGTACGTGGTACCTGTATTTGCCTTGAAAGCAATTCAAGACCTCTTGAGGGACCTACTGGCTTTACGGACGTGGCTTGTGCCATTAAACTTGATGGAAATTTCCCATCAAGTTTTGGGTGTAGGAAACTCTAAACAGCAACTCCCTCGATCATGAAAGTCATCACCGACGCAGCCGGGATTGATGCACTAAACGATGTGCCAGACAAATCAACCTGGGACGACTTGTAAAGCGCACCCGTGCCGCTTGTTTCCGTCGTCCAGGCAGTGATCGGGCCAGCCACTTTCGAGAAGCTCGCCAAGTCAAAAGTTACTTTGGAAGCAGCGGCGCCTGAGTTCACGGTTGCGAGTACAAGTAGCTTGGACGCAGAGCCATAAGCCATAACGGTATTCGTGTCGTCAGTATGGTCATGCCAGGTCGAATGTGGCGCGAGTATTGAGCGAACGCGTAGTACTTTGGATTGGGTGTGCCAATCGTCAAGTTACCCGGAGCAGAGTTGATAAGGCCCTAGCCTCCACCGTCAAACGGTTGCCAGTACACGAATGCTGAAACACCCATTTGGTTGATGTTGATTGCAACTGCCTCAGCCAAACTGAGCCCGGTTGCGTCCTTCTCGCCATACTCAGAGTCCCAGAACGTCTTCTTCACTTGTCCACGAGTTTCTTCAATGGCGCTCGATCTGACTCGCGGTTACCATATCCATGCGTGTTGATTTTTCCAATGGCAGCCATCACCTTTGCATCCGTCGACATCGAGGTGAGCGTCGAGAGTGCTTGCGTGTCTGAGTTTTCATCCGACGAGGAAATAGCAACGTCCTGTAGTCCAAAGTAATCCAATTTGGAGCGCAACTTCAGTAAAAGGTCCTTCTGGGTGTCCACCTCAAAGTGGCAGCCTTCTTGATCTCCTGGGTACTGCCACCACGTACTCATGGGCTCGTTGAACGGCTCAACGTACGTGAAGTTGATTCCCCAATTTTCCTTGGACTTGACTGGGGGAATGTATGGGGCCGGATAACCGCCGGATAAATGAGTAACGGAGCTGGCTCCACGTGTGAAGTGGCACACAAGTTTAACAAACTTGATTACGACGCTTTCAAAGAGAGACTTTCAGCTCATTCTTGGTTCTTCATGACTCAGGACTCAAGAAGACTGCAGTGTTTCCAATTCTGGTGCATCGGATTTGTTGAGTTGAGTTTACCAGGCGGAAGTGAGTGACTCATTGCATGATGAAATGTTGTCAATTTGGTCGAAGCAAGACCAACCGTACTCTTCATGCCTGTCAGGTTTGGTGCTCAATTGACAGAATTTTGTAGGTGCTGATGCCATTTCACAACACGTTAGAAAACCTTCCACCTGAGCTACAAACACAGAGCAGTTCATATTTGACCAAATGAAAGTCAAAGTTGTCATATTTGTGTGCCGACTAGCTACAAGTAAACCGATAGTTACTATCGACTCCAGTATAGAGGGCCTATTGCAGTGCATCAAGTCCTAATGCAGAGTACAAACACCAGCGATAACTCCAAGCTCTTAACCCCCTCACCCCGAGCTGCCTTGAACGAACAAGCCACAGCAGGCAAGCGCTGGTCGTGCGACGTCCATTTCGTGCCCCCGGCCGATCTGACGGGCACCATTATCTTTCAGCTGCAGCTCGCAAAAGTTAACGCGTTGAAGTTGCCCCTACGTACGTGTTTTCATGTCCATCCCTCTTTCTTTAGCGCCTTGTGCTTGCGGTCAACTTTCGGTCGTAAGCAAAGGCACTTGCGCTCCATCCAAGTGGGGTTGGAGTTCCCACCGCATCACGATTCTCGACTCTAATAATCAATTCCGCTGTTGCGACAACAGCGCATACCAACAGAAGAAGCGCTCGTAAGTGGCAGTGGCAACTGCTTCGGCTAGAAGCATCACGATTTCGACATGACCACCGCGACCTGGTCACGATTTGGTTGTTTCTTGTCGCGAAGCGTGGAGCTTAACCCATACAATTAGAGAGCGGAGGGCGTTCCAACTCAAAGAAATGAGCAGCTTTAGTTGCTTCCAGGGACTCGTTTAAGCCCACGAAGGTCTCGAACCATCTCGGTCAGAATTCAATTCGCTAAGTGGGCAGCAAGTCGATCCTCGAGTGGCATCAGCAGCAGCAACAACATCAACAATGGAAATGGCTTCACCATCGCCTAGCAGTACCAGAGACTACGTTCGGGTGGTGCCGACGCCGAAGGTCACGACCACTACGCCACCGGCCCCAGACGTACGTGCACCAATTCGTCCGCGCTGGGTGCTCTACGCGAGTCTCTGCTGCAACCATTGCAATACGGGTGGTCCACCACGCAACTAAACCTAACGACGTTCAACGACGAAGATGAATGCCCGTCGCCCCCGGCACCTGTCTGATGTTTCCTGGACACACGAAAGCCCAGTGGACGCTCTCCGTCATTGCCTGGATCGTCGGGGGGCTGATTGGCGCCCTCGCGTGTGGGAGCTTCTCCAACACGTTCGGCCGCAAACGGATCATGATGTTCAACTGTCTTTTCATGATTGCAGGCGCTGTCGTATCGATTTTCGGATGACATCAACCCCAGCGGTACTAACCATCGAAAACGATATCGCATCGGCATCAGAAGTCCCAACATTTTTATGGGCGGTGCAAATACCACAGTCAATCTCGAACAGGTAATTTGAAGTATAACCTGGAGGTGGTGGTAAGAAAATTTTTCTTAGCAACGCCTCCCACCCCACGAAAAATGGTCGTTTGGACTCTTTGTGGTCAATAAACAAGCTGTTCACGCCTTTGATCTTGTTCATCTCCTTGGCCAAGTCCATTGGAGTATACAGATTCAGACCTCGCGTCGCTCTTCGACACCATGCGATCACTCGGTCAGCAATATTGTGTGAATGTCCTGGTAGTAGGAAGCATAGCACGACTTTTTTGTATAGAAATACCACCGAGAGAAACGCGAAAAACATGAGTACAGCCTTAGACTTGTTTTGACGAACACAATTATCCAACAAGCTGAAGCTGATCTCTGCGGGCGGTAAGTTGCTGTCGGCATCGTTTTTCAACTTACCAAGGTGATAATTCAGTCGAAGACTACAGAGAGCATCTGCATTTTTCCCTTGCGCTCTTTCATCATACAAATACACGTGGTTGATGTTGTTGCTTATGTCTGCCACCACATAGTTCTGGACAATGAGATTGCTGTTAAAGTAATCTGCAGAAGGTCGGATGTGCCCATAGTGCGGCATTGCTATCCCTCCACCGTAATCTTCAGCCTGAATTAATACTCTGCAGGTAGGACGAGCCCTTCCTTTAACAGCAGTAACCTCCACGACAACACCTCCATCCTCCACGTTATCACCTTGGCCCCCATTCACTTCGAATGAGCCATTGTCACTTTCGTCAACAGTGTCTGGTATAATAGAGTGAGGTAAAATCTGTTCTGGGGCATGAAGCGCTGAATAGTTCTTAACGAAAGCAGAAAAGAATCTTCTCTGTGCAATTGCTTCGTCGAGATGCATTTGTTTTTTTAGCAGAAGAGCGTCCTTCTCGGCATCACTGAGATTCTCCTGTTGAAGCTGAACATCGAGATTTACACAGCAGTTACAGACGTCCTCGGTTGTCCTCGTTAATCTCACACCAGGGTAAAAGTGACGCACGTACTGAATAAATCTAGAGTAGCTGATAATGCGCGCATCAGGGTCAGCACGCGAAAGCTCGTCTTCGTAGCGAGCATGTACAATACTCCAGGTCAGTTTTGGCTCAGTAAAATACTGACGTGGCCTCCGATGTGGGCACGGAAAGCCGTCCTCGAGGACCCATGTTTCACAATGGCGTGTAAACGCCGCTATGTCGGCATCACTTAATGCATGTGCGGGCTTGACCCGCTCGCGCCGAGTGTGCAGAGTATCGACGCCTTCTTTCAACGCTTTTCTGATTCGAGCAATGCGGCTACCCCCCACAGGCAACAAAGCGCGAATCTCGCGCTCGGAAAACCCCTCCTGCAGTAGCTGATAGATCCGACCCTCTGCCTGTTGCCATTCTCTACCACCGACCCCAGTTTCCCAGCTATCCCATTCTTCCCGAATCGCTTGGACCCTCTCCTCTCCGAGAACTTGAACTACACGAGCATACGCCGCCTCCTTTCTATCGACGCGCTCCTTCCGTTTACGACGCGGAACCAGCGATTGCGAGCCTCCCGATCGAAGCAAAGACATGACTCAGCAGGAAGCGAAGACGTTAATTCCCAAGTGGTGGTTCCGTTACAAACCTGAAGAGGGTTCTCCAAAAATAAATAAATAATTCGCTGATCGGACGGTATCGGATGCGGGACCCCGGGGTCCCGCCATTCGTTTCACATGGCGTCTGCTACCGGTACGTTAACGCTGGCCAAGACACCGCGATTGCTCGTGGATTTGTCAACGCCTGAGGTGTGCACACCCTACACAACCAGCACCCGAGTACATTCACATGAAACATTCCCATTTTGCCTTGACCTTCCTACTTGAGCCGCTGCGCAGTGGCAGCTAGGAGCTGGCTAGTGAAGTCCATGTCGGCAGTGCGGACCGTGAGGTCCACGAATCCACCGCTGCGGATCTTCACGTGGAGCAATCCTACGTGCTCCGAGTTCACCAGGCGGCAGGCGGCAATCGCCTCGTTGGCTGGAAAGGAACAAAGTAGCATTGTTAGTACCCAGCCACACAACTCGTATATAAATGAACAGTTTTGCAACGTACTGGCTGGGATCGCTTCAACAGTGTGCACGTTGAACTGGTGCATGCGGCCCATGAAATCCTCGAGCGTGCGGATACCGCTCGGGTTCACCTTGGTCTTCTGCTCGCAGGGGCATGTGCCCCAACGGCTTCCGAAGTCCTGGGTAGTGATCTGCCACGGCTCCAGCTGCCGTCCATTGTACTGGAAAGCGCTAGTGTTGCTGCTACTGCCACCCAGCATGTCAAAACCATTGGCGGGGCTCTTGCCAAGCTCAACGGCAGCTATACAAACAAATATTCGTACCAGGTGATTAGCAGTCATAACCAAGGCACCAACAAAAGCCCATCACTTACCATTCATGCTCGAGCCGAGTCCCGACATGTCAAACGGATCCAACGAGGCAGAGGGGGCGGGAGAGCTAGCCTCCAGGGCCGGAGCAGGCGCGAGCGGTGAGCCCATGCCAAACGGGTCTGCATTCATCATCGGTTGCTGCTGCGGCGGCGGTGCCTGGAACATGTCTGTGTTTTGCGGAGGTGCGGGTGCGTCGAACGAGATGTCGAGCAAATCCATTTCAACCTTCGGCTGCTGTGGAGGCGGTGCCTGCTCCACCGGAGCCTGCGGTTGAGGCTGCTGCTGTTGCGGTTGCTGCTGCTCGTTGCGGTTTACTGAGCGCCTAGACGACGTGCGGCCGGTGCGGCGACTGGAGTTGAGGGTCGAACGCGTGCTAGATCCTACGCGGCGCGCGCCGGGCATCGGTGCCGGGGCACCAGGGATGCCGCCAAAGATGGCGGAAGCCAAAATCTGCCGCTCATCAACGTTGCCATTGGATTCGTCCTCGCTCGTAGGCTCACCGTTGTCGTAGTTGTTGGGAGCGCCGTACTCTTGCTGGGGTGGCTGCTGAGGAGGCTGGGCACCATAACCACCTTGGCCACCGTAGGCCGGTTGAGCACCGTAACCACTCTGGCCACCATAGGCATTCTGACCGCCATACGGAGCCTGACCTCCCGCCGCTCCCTGGTTGTAAGGGTCGGACGGATAACCTCCCGGGGCGCCAGCTCCTGGGGCCCCTGGGGGAGCATTATCAGGCGTGTTGAGGCCAGTAGGGCCCCACACGTTCTTAACCACACCACGCTTTCCAGCACCAAATCCTCCAGTAGGGTCAGGACCGCCAGAGCTACCCAAGCCGGGCATGCCACCCTGCCCTCCATTGCCGCCCCACTTGTTGGCACCAAAGGCACCCTGCTGATCCGCAGGAGGGAGCTTGGTCGGGTAGGGAATCTCGGGTTTCTTGTAGGCCTCGAAGTTCAGGCGGTTCGCATCAGCGCCGTTGCGACGGTGGCCGTAGCCTTCGTCCTCATCGTCAGAGTCCTCGGGCGGATCGTAGAGCGGTGCCCCCTGAGCCGCCGCCTTCTCGACAAAGCTGGTCAGGAACGAAAGGTTTGGGTCAACATCAATGTCCTCGCAGCTTGCATCTTCCGGGAAAACCTCATTCATGAGCGAGAAGTTCTTGGTAAGGGCGAGGTACTCGAAGCAGCGTTGCTGCAGGTCCGTGCTGCGGCTAGTCTTGTACTTGTCCATCATAGCATCGGCCACATCGATAGTGTGTCCCATCTGAGCAGTGATCTTGGTCACGGCCGATAGCACGTAGCCGCGAGTGGTGTCTTCTTGGTCGAACGGGCGGTCAACAAGCTCAACAAGTCGCTCACAGATCTCCTCCAACTCCATTGCGTCCGAGAGGTATCCGTACTCACCAAGAACCCAGGCCATGGTGCACACCAAGATGTCCGGCAGTACAGGGCGTTCCAGCAGCTCTAGGTACGTGTCGACAGCATCACGACGAAGCTCCATGTCTTGATCTTCATCTTCTCCACTTCCCTCGGCGATCAAACGCAGCAAGTTGTGTGCTACTTCGGGGCGAACGAGGTCACCGCCCAGCTCGAACACATTTGTCATGGTTTGGATGTACCACGCATTGCTGGGTGCATACCGCTCGGCGCACTGCGTAATACGCGACACAAGCTCCGTGCGCAGGAATACGTCCGAAGCTTCGCGGAGGAACTGCGTGAGCTTGTCCGAAATGAACTCAACATTCACCGGGTTTGTCATGCGATACAGCAGATCCAGCGTCTTGCGCTTAAGCGTCTCATCCGGGTCCTCAAGGCAGTCAATGACAGCCATTTGGTGGGCCGCCGCGTACCGAGGGTGGTCCTTGACGATAGCAGCAAGTCCCGTGACACCCAAGTACTTCAGGTTGTGATTGTCGCTCGAGATGAATCGCGAAATGCTAGCAGCCGCAGCATCCAGCAGCGTGCTGTTCGGGTAGATGGTAGTCACCGTCTGCACGCATTCGTAAATGATAGCGTAGCCCACATTGATGCCAGTGTCAGCCCGGCGCATGACATCATGCAGCACTTCGTACATCCCTTCACTAGTCTGCTGGTCAGCCTGACCCAGCAGCGCCAGGATCTTGAGCAGGCGGATCTGGATCCACGGCGCCGGGATGCGATGGTAGTCGAACTCACGAGGCAAACGGTGCTCCGTGATCTGCTTGAGAATGCTCACAAAGCTGGGCACAAGGTCCTTGTAGTCCGTGGGGGTGGCTTCTGCCAAGTCGTGCAGGATACAGAGGGTGGTTCCCATGACGCTCGGATCACGGTCGCACAACGTACGACGCAGCGCGTCTCCAGCCTCACTGACCGAGTCCGGATTGAGCTGGTGGAAGCGGTGGATGGCCATCACGGCCTTCTTGCGCACGAGCTCGGCGTCGTGACGCAGCAGGTCGAGGATCATGGGCTGCACGGCCGGCACCATCTCCACCGTCACAAGCTTGCAGACGGCCATAAGCGCCGCGCACACCTCCAGATGATTGGAGCTCTGCAGGTCTCTCTGCAGCTGATTGATGATCATGAAGCGGAACTCGTGCGTGGGGGACAGACACAAGCTGCACGTGAGGTACCCCACGCGTTTCTGCATGAGGTTGGTGCTGGCCGTCATCTCCACCGCTTTGATGTAGCCGAAGGACGCGTCGTGGCCCAGCATCTCCACGTACATGAGGCGGATGAGGAACTCGCGCTTGCGTTTGTTCACGAGGCTGCTGGAAGTGCTGGACGTGGCCGTCACTTCGCTGAGCTTGCGCTTGAGCTGCGCCACCTCATGGATGATGATGCGGTCTTCCTCCTGCTTCGACTTGCTCTCGCCGATCGACTTGACCAGCTCGAAGAACTCCTTGGACAGGTGTCCGCCCGACATGGTGCAGTTAGCTGCCGAGATCGCGGATTGAGGGGGTGTTTGCACCACACTCGGTAGTGTTGTTGTGTGTGCTATTCGACCAGTACGGGACCAACTTCGATTGTGTAGAAGCAGGTGTATAACCTGAAATGACTGTAATTAAGTATGGATTTATACTGGCTGTATAGACAGCTGTGCACAGTTGACCTATGTTCTAGCATATTGCGATCTGTCGAGTGGCATATTGACGCTTTCATTCCGCGACGATGGAGGGCGTAGAGCTTTCGGACAGTGTGCTGCGCTCCTACAGCGTCGCGCGCAACTTCGCCCCGCAGGTAACACGACGCTCTGCGGATAGATAGTCTCATGGCAGTGACAGTGTGTTGCCTATTATACTGACTGTATTGGTCTTGTGGACGTCGCAGGAGGACGAAGTTGCGAATGTGCGGATCACATCTCTTAATTTCCATCGCAGCGGCGAGCGATGCGTCACGAGTCGCAGCGACGGCGTCATGTCCATGATCAACTGCCTGAGTGGCACGTGAGTTGCCTCTCTTGGTGTTTGTATTGTATTGCTGTTGACAGTATAGCTGACTCGTTCTGACGCACTCTACAGCGTCGCCAAGACGATCCTGACCAAGCGATACGGAGTGGGCATTGTGCGGTTCACCCACCACCCAGACTGCGTGATTTTCTCTTCGGACAATAGTGCCAATGATCGTACGTTGCTGTAGTCGTGTGTAGATGCGGGGATTGAGTATCATTGACACGGTGTTTGTTTCAAATTGGGCTGACAGACCGCATTCGCTACCACTCGTTCTTTGATAATAAATTCCTCCGATACTATACTGGGCACACGGATAGGTATGCACAAGGAACTGAAGTGCCGGAATGGATTGTGTAAGGTTGACGTTGTATGCTACTAGGGTCACGTCGCTGATGATGCACCCTACTGCGGACCAATTCCTTTCCGCTGGAATGGATGGCACAATTCGGTTGTGGGATATCCGTAACTCAGACACTTCGGTGCGTCGCAGTGTTCTCCTACTCACGCAGTTTTGCTCAATTCTAACCAACCCTATCTGATGAATTTATAGGCTATCATTCGAACCGACCACTTCCCAGTCTCGCACATCTGTGCTGCGTATGATCAGGAGGGCGTTGTGTTTGGAGTATACACGGACGACCATTTGATCCGCATGTATGACGCGAGGAATTATCAAGAAGGGCCCTTCGCCAAGTTCTCACTCTATGATGCGTCGGTCATGGCAGTCGTGGAGCCGTTCCTCGCGCAGATGCAGGCTCCGAACTTGAATGCTAAGAAACTGCACGCACTTGACATGAAATTCAGTCCCGATGGCAACCAGTTGCTCGTCACGACGAACCGTGGAGTGTTCATCCACCTGGATGCGTTTGAGGGCAAACTGCTGCATCTCTTTAAGGAGCATGGCTTGACTCAAAGTCAGCGCAGCGAGCCCCAGCTCGGCTGCTGTTACTCAGCTGACGGTGCTTACGTGGTGACAGGAGCTGAAGATGGTCGAGTGTTTTTTTACAAGAGTTCTACCGGCCAATACGTTCACACACTTCCTCAAGGTCACAATGGTCCCGTGCTCGACTTGCAATGGAACCCGAAGCGACACCTTCTAGTGAGTGGTGGGGGTAACTCGACGGTGTTGTGGTCGGCAGCTGGAGTCTAAGCAGCACAGCGAATAATAAATTTGCAAGACAAGCTTTTGCAAACGCAGTGTACCGAAGTACTTACTTGATTAACGCCAGCGATGCAGAATCTAACAACGATGCATGCATTGCCAGCCTTGCGAAGATGCGAGCACTGTCTGGGTACTAACCATCAATGATTGATATCGGAATCACCACCATCACAGGAACGGCACGAAGGTTCGCTGCAGTGCATGATTCCTGCCTCGTCCAGCATCCGTCACCATGTAGAGTCTTCCAGCGCTGAGACCGGCAGCATTCAGAGGCGCCCACCACGCCATGATCGGAGGCGCAAGTAGCAGCGTGCGCGACTTCGTTTGAGGTTGGTGATCGATTGTGGCTGCTGCTGCCATGCCGAGGGTCCTACCCGTACTAACTTCTGTGCATTGTGTATTGAATGTATTAGCGGTGGCCCAAGCGGGTACGCCATCATGGTGGCGGTGGTGGCCGCTGCGGCAGCGTGCGCGACTGGTGGTCCAGACTTATGAAGAAGTGGGGAAGAAGTGGAAGACTATGAAGCTGGTATGACAAACCCAGAGATGGAGACATCAGCACTTTATTGTCCGGGTTTGTGCCGACAGATGAAAGTGGTGGTAGTAGCAGTTCGTAAGATAGCGTTCTGCCGTGGTAGAAATCGTCGCCTCCATGATGGCGTACGCGCTTGGGTCACTGCTAATACATTTAATACACAATGCACAGAAGTTAGTACGGGTAGGACCCTCGGCATGGCAGCAGCAGCCATAATCGATCACCAACCTCAAACGAAGTCGCGCACGCTGACGCAGCGGCCACCACCGCCATCATGATGGCGTACGCGCCAAGCCGCGCGGGCTGTCCGTGATGACGTCCGAACCGGATCCAGTGCTGCAACGCAAAGACGCAGATGTTGGAGATAGTATGTGTAGGGGTAGCGGATTGGTAGCAGCAGCGGCAATATGCGCTTCTAACCTGAGAGGTACGCTCGCCGCGACGGGGGATCTGTTGTGTAGGGAGCAAAATCGAAAGTGAGCTAGGTGAAAGCAGATGCATGGCGTACCTAATGGTCCACTTCTAAAGAAGTGATCCACGACGGTTACGCCCATCTCTATGGTAGGTATCCACTGAGCAAGGTGTTCACAATGCACGTCGTTGTCGGTCACCTTGCGCGCACTCAGTTCCTGGTAGAAATGTCACGATTCTAGGTGTCGCGGGTCTTCTCTATTAGATCTCGATTTTAAGTGCCGCGAGTCTCCTTTTCTGGAATGCGGTTCTGGAGTATGTTGATCCATGCGTTGTGCTCTGTAGAAAAATGTGTGGAGAACACGACAAAAAATGCTGATGCCCGGTAGGAAGGGTGTGTGGACAACACAAGACAAACCGGTGAGTGGCGGGTTACGCCGCCCTAGCTATAGAAAAGTGTGTACGCCTTGTGTAGAAATATCGGTGGGTGGCGGGTTACGCCGCCCATAGCTATAGAAAGTGTGTACGCCTTGTGTAGAAATACCGGTGGGTGGCGAGTTACGCCGCCCTAGCTATAGAAACTGTGTACGCTTTGTGTAGAAATACCGGTATGGATTATGTGGCGCACACGAAGTTACACGACAGTTCTTACGAACTACGAATACCCTACAACTTTCCCCACGTTCAGTATTGGTACCGGTAACCGCTATCGGAAGGTCCAATTTAGCGAGTGGAACAGTGTACCGGTATGTACTCTGTCCACTATAACCGAGGAATTCGGTATAACGAACGGCAACGTGTCGTTGGAGATGAACTTGATGGACAGAATCGCACGGAATACCTACTCCAACAACTCCAGCACTGTATCTTATACGACAAACGACCATGGTCGCGTCACCAATCTCTTCTTCGTTTATGGACCTGCCGTGGAGATATTCAAAGACAAATATGACATCATTTTTATGGACTGTAGTTACAAAACAAACAAGTTTGAGATGCCGCTTCCGAACATTGTGGGCTTATTCGGTTCGAACAAGACAATTCATATAACTCACATCTTCTTAAGGGCAGAGAAACAGGAAAACTAAGAGTGGGCTATGATCCAGCTGCGCAGCCTCATGTATGATAACAACATCGTCGCACCTCAAGTTTTTTTTCAGTGATCGAGAGGACACCTTGCTCAATGTTCTGGAGCGGATCTTTCCCCTCATTCCACCATTGCTATGGCTGTGGTATGGCATTAAGCGGGTGGAGGCACATGCACGCGTTCATAGCTTCAGGCAGGTTCGAGACGAAGATGCGTCTAGGATTCGGAACCCTCGGTTTAAAGATTCGGATCAGCATCGACAGTTTGCGATGCATTTTGCGCTTGGTATACTCCACTACTGTAGAAGAGTATGAATTCCGACATACTGAATTGTACGCCGCCCGAGGATCGCTTGTGTCATTGGCAGCAACCTTGTTTGCTCGCGAGGTATTGGTAGAAAATATCTCTATCACAGGGAAGCAGAGAATGAAATGGTTGACGGATCGTGTTGGAGCACGGTTACGAAAAGAATGGGAGAATCTCAGCCCAACCGAACACCGTCACTATCCGGAAGAGAACGATTACCCCGAATTTCAGCTTGAAGACAATCCAACGGGGATTATGGACGAACGCAAAGCTCGGTCGAGAAACCCGTGATGATCCCGGCTAATGTCGATAGACCTCAAGCCCTATCTGATCTAAACGTGGTTACCTGTCAAGAACCTACGACGGAATTGGATAAAATGACGGAAAAGCAAACTTGACCAAGCCAAGCCATACGGCAATAATCTAATTACGTCGGTCATGTGTGAATGTGATGTTGAGTTGTGGCCGAGCTCGCCGAGCCGACCACAGAGGCAACGGGATCGGACCGAGAGGAGAAAGTTGACGGCGGTCCTGATTGGTCAGCGAGGTTGCCTCTCACAGTTACCGCACTAGAATGACTAGGACTAATTTAGTGACGAAGAGTCCTCGGTCGGACCAATATACTACCGACCGAGGACTAAAAGTCAGGAATAGGTCAGTTTTGGGTCCCTCTGTGACAACCACACGAGGGCACGCCGTAGGTACGAATTCGTACCTATGTGGGATTAGGGATTTCCCACAGAGATATGCTCACACTTGATATTTGTATAGAGATTTAGGATAGAGTATAGGAAGAGCTAAGAAGGCCTCAGGGCCACAAATAACAGAGCAGAATTTTCCCCCAACCTAACAAGGGTCAAGTCCGGCTAAGGTAAGCCTAGCTAGCTGACCGTAGCGACTGGATACACTCGGCTGAGTGGATGCCTGCCGACGAGCTTCAGGTACACTGACCGAGAGCTCGTCCTGGTAAGGCCAAGAACAGAGAAGGGAAAGGAGAGATATTTGGCCGATTGTTACAGCGATTACACGTTGTATACTGTATTGGAAGTGCGAAAGAGCCTTCATACATTCTTATCGCCGAGGTTTGACCTCGGCAGCCCCGTTTAAGCCTTGACCGGCCTGTACCCTTCATTCTGAGGGACAACGAGGGTTAGTGCGAAAGCACGAACGTACATCCTAGCCTCGCTCGTGCTAGTGGTGTATTGTATTTGGGTAGACCTACCACGGACTCTGTATACAGAGAACACATTCCAACCCGGTGTAAGGGATCGTTCCTGAGCCTTCAGGTCTGGTTCCAACATATTCGCCGACCTTTCGAGGGAAGCGTGTGTTGTTGGTGGGACTCATCCGACTAGGAAGAGAATTTCATCGTGTTCCTACACGACAACTGGTGCCGCGACCCGGGATTGGTGTGACCTTCTGTGTGTTGTGGTCTGTGTGTAGGTTTTACCTAAACGAGCGTTCAAGAGAAGAAGAACAAGAGAAAGAAGAAGAAGATGGCGAAAGGATTCAAGTCGACGGTACCAGAAACACCGATGAAGTCTTCGGGGATCCGGAACGAGAGTTCAGGATCGACCGACAGATCGTTCGCTACCCCGGCGACAGCTCGCATGGAGCCGCTAAGCGAACGTTCGGTCACCTTTGATCGCTCAGTGGACATTCCTGACGCCAAGTACGATGATGACGATGATTGGGAAGAGAAGGCAGAGCCCTCGTCGGCGGTGCCTGATGCCCCGGAAGATGCTATGGTTTCTTTAGGCCGTAGCGGAGGTGTGCGATCCTTATCGCGCAATCTCCTTGACGAATTGGAGGGAGTGGCAGGCCCTGAACCTGCTCAATTCCACCAAGATGATGGAACCGAGGATTCGAAACCCTCGGTGATGACTGGGAAGGCGACTTCTAAGTCAACTGACAATCGGCCACCCCTCAACGGGGACACGCCGGCTGCCAACAAGGTGCTCGGACGTTGCGTGGCGATGATGAACGACAAGAGCACGTGGATGCAGATGTTTTCACCGGCGTTGGAACGCCAAGCTATCTGGACGAACCTGGAGAACGAGCTCGCGGCCCCTGTCAACTCGACGAGCTCTTACCAAGTCGCAGAAGACACCATCCTGCTGTTGGAAGCAATGGGGTGCAGAGCTGTGACTCGCCCGTCACCAGCGATGCTCCGTGATTGGTCTCCGTCGGATGCAGGCACCGCCCTCGCTAATTGGAAGAAGAAACTTCGGGCGGCGTTTGGGGCTTCGGACCTCGGCGGAAAACTCCAGCCGGTAGCCCGACAGGCGCCTGAGGCGGTTGATCCGTCGATGATCCATTTACCTCGAACCCCGATCAAGAAACGAGCGACAGAGCCTTCGGGTGGCGTCTTCTCGATCCCCGCCGAGGAATCGAGTTACTATCCGGACTCGCATATGGTCACTCCGCGTTCCACTCCTCGAGCGGAACGCTTGGCACGTGAGACCGAGGCTTTGAGAGCTTCAGGAGCAAATGGCAGAGGAACTACGCCGAGCCGACAGAAGATTCACGACGACTCCGATGATTCGTCGGATGACGATCTTCTCCGGGACAGTGATGATGACGGAGACGACGTCGCCGAACAATGGGCGCGTCAGATTCGGGAGCTCAGTCGAGATGATGATGGTGCGGGGGCTCGGAAGGCCCCACCGAGACTAGCAATCACCACTCACTTGCCGCTTGGGAATATCAAGCCCTACTACGGGAGACGAAACCGAAGCGAACAGTCAATTCAATGGCTGCGAACTTTCGTCTACGAGATGAAGGGGACCCATACGCCGCCTAACGAGTGGTGCATGGCTTTTGAGTTGAGCCTCCAAGAAGGAGCCTTGCACTGGTACAGACAGTTGCCTCGCAAGGTCCGACGCAAATGGACCCTGCTCAGCGACGCCTTCATCAAGTATTACTGTTCATCGTTCAGCCAGTCAGCTAAGGCTCGGTACTACTCTGCCAAGAGAGACGACAAGGAGCACGTGTGTGACTACTTGAACCGACTGAATGGCTATGGTCGCAACGCAGGTGTACAATTCGAGAATGGTGGACGTGACGCTAAGGACCACGTCCGACACTTCCTCGATACATGCGGCGACAGAAGCTTGGAAGTCCGTCTGCGCCACGTTAGGGTGAAGGACACCCACGATCTTGAAGACCTCATCAACGAGATCCTGCGGAGCGAATAGCGCAGATCGACTAAAGAGACCTCGTTTACACGCTCCAGGTCTCGAGATGATGGTCGCAGACGTGACGACAGGCGGACAGAGTACTCACGCGATGGATACAGCCGCGATCGTCGAGACCGAGACGCCAGTAGACGCCGAGACGACCGCAGAGATGACTCGCGCAGTCACCCTCGCATAATGCTGGTTGAAGCGCTGACCGAAGCTCTGGAAGGCTTCAAGGTCCAAGACTCCTACGACGGTCGTGAGTCTAACCGTTACGACGACTACGGTGACGAGGATGGAGCACTGGACCACGACCGAGGCGACGGTGATGATGGTTATGAGAGTGAAGGCTCTGTTTGGAGCAATTACTCGGTTACACCCGAGGAAAGTCACTTGGCAGCTGCGAACGAGAACGAACGACGCGCGGCAGCCGATGGGACGTACGCTAGAGCGAGCCAACGGCCCCAACGAGACTTTGAGGGACGCCCGCAGACCGGACCAGGCGACCGACGTTTCGGACGCGATGACCGAGACGGTCGTGGCGGCAACAGACGATCGTATGGGCCTTGTGCAGCCTGTGGCGGCTCCAATCACTCAGCACACTACTGTTTCCGTAGATGCAAACTCTGCAAGCAAGTGCACGACGCTGGGAGATGCGAAGCATTCCAGCAGCTTACTACTTTGCTTCGGACGAAGGTTGACAAAGCCGACCTCCCTGCAGAGCTACAGAACATCGTCTTTGGGAGCCATTTAAACTAGGCAGCCCGCCAACTGAAACTGGGTTGGTCCCAATCGGGCTGCCACAGTTAGCTGAAACCGCGCTGGACGCAGACTTTGTCTATGCGTTTGCAGGTGAATGCAAATGGCAGAATGACCCAAGAGGCGAGAGTGTGAATTCGACGGAAATTGGTTGTGACCGAGGCAGAAGCCTCGGAGAGAACAGTGTATATGAGTGGAGTGATGAAGAACGAGATGTGACGCGTACAGACGGCTGGATTGCGAGTGTACGCCAAGTAGAGCGCCAAGACCGAACCCTCGTCCCGGTAGTGAAATTGCTGCCTGGCGAGAGGCTCGGGTGGTGGTCCACTCAACGATACGACAGACGCAAACGAATGCGCGCCCTGGTCAATGGGGCGGTAGACGACTCGCGGACGCGTATTCTGTTGGACACAGGAGCGAATGTGAGCGTAATTTCAGCGCGATTAGCGAAGCGGCTACGGATGCGGGAGATTACGGACCACGGCCGCAGCCTCGAAGTGCGAGGAATTAACCCCGGGGTGATGGAGACTCGGCGCCGAGCCTTCGTCAAAGTGACTCTGGGGTGGGAACGAGTGTATGAGTTTGAGCTGTGGGTCATGGACCACAGCGCAGGAGTTGACGTGGTGTTTAGGAACGGATTTCATGATACCAGCCGGCATTCGGCTGGACTTGTTCCATGGCACTGCTCGACTTCCGGATGAGGTCATGGTGCCTCTGATTAAATCCCAGAGCGATGTTGACGAGAGAGCCTATGGTTCACAACAAGCTGGAGGGCCGACCGAGGGTTTACATATCCCAGGTCGTGAGTGGAGGTCGTTTCATCTGAAGCGGAATCAGCCTCCGAAAGATACGTATGAAGTGTGGATACGTCGGACCGAGACTTTGGTACCGACGGTGACGTCGTATCGCCGAGGGAAGCCGTACAAGGTCCGCCTGACTAACGTGACGGAACGCGATGTGCATTGTCCGGGCCACAGTCACTTTGTGATGTGGGTCCGGGTTGGAGATCTACCGCGAGATGTAGGCTACGTGCGGCTGAACTCGGCGAAGTACAACGAGTGGCAGGTGCTAGCATACGCTGCCGCACGAGATAAACAACTGTACCGGTGCGAACAGCGCCTCTATGATCGCTGGTTGGCAGCCCAACCGCCGTCCGTGGAACGTCGCGAGTACCCGACTCCGAAAGATTTGTTGCGTCGACCAACCGAGGGTTGCGACAGTCGGGTGACCTGCGCTCAACAATGGGAACGCAGCGTGCAAACGACGGCGAACGAAGCCTCGGTTGTGACTCCTTCTGATGGTAACGACCGAATTGACCAGGTTTATGAGGAGGCCGACGTTTCTAGCGCTTCGTCTACTGGAGTGGAGGATGACCAATATGCGACCAAGGATCTGGGCATGTCGGATAGTCAAGATCCTGTTGGGATTTTGGAAGCGGCATTCGCCTCGGTGATGGACGGTTCGACGGCTCTCGTTGATGAGAAACATAGCGGAGGCGTCACCGACACCTCAGAACACGTGGCGACGGAAGTGGAGTTCGAGGATTACGCTCACGAGCTCGCCTTCCTACCAGACTTCACCGAGACGTTGGCCGCAGAGCTGGATTACTCTACGCCGAACGTTCGCACCGCCGAACTGACCACCGATCAGCAAGAACGTCTACTGGGGACGCTGAAGCGGCATGAACATATCATGATTGCCAGTGGCAACGCTCTGCCCCCTCCTGCATATGGTGTGGTGTGCGACATTGACGTGCAGGGGCATCCGCCCATTAAGCAACGTGCACGTCGGATTGCTCTGAGGCACCTCAAGAAGCTGTTTGAACTTCTGAAAGGTCTACTGCAGGCGAGGCTGATCTCGTTTTCGGACAGCCCTTGGGCGTCCCCTATTGTCATCGTTCTCAAGAAGAACGGGGTCGATATTCGACTTTGCATTGATTACAAGATGGTGAATGCAGTCACCGCGATTTTGGAGTATGCGATGCCATTAGTCGATGACTTATTGACCGACATGGAGGCGTACTTATGGTTCTGCTCGCTCGACGCAGCCAGTGGCTTTTGGGCCGTGATGATGACCGAGCGAGCTCGGAAGATTTCGGCGTTTGTCTGCGCTCTGGGGCACTTTGAATGGCTCCGTATGCCGTTCGGACTGAAAAACGCGCCTATGATCTATCAGCGCATGATTGACAACGCCCTATGGGG
The DNA here is from genome assembly GCA_032158285.1 of Phytophthora sansomeana. Taxonomy (NCBI): domain Eukaryota; phylum Oomycota; class Peronosporomycetes; order Peronosporales; family Peronosporaceae; genus Phytophthora; species Phytophthora sansomeana. Next base: position 88,152 of record JAPDHH010000217.1, read on the forward strand.
CATTGTCCAGCCGCACGGTGGGTGGACGAACTTTGCGGAGAAAATGCAGGAAGCTGAGACCAAGTCTCGTTCACAAGCTCAGGAGGTTCCCGCCATCGGCATGGATGAGTCGAGCAGTGGACAGAAGCTTGGAGCACCAATGACGAAGTTTGAGGCCGACCGGGTGTCATCGATCGCGAACGATCCGGTGACGGTGTTGATTAACAGCCCGATCGCCGATATGTTTTCAACCGGGGAGCCGGACAAATCGTCGTTGGTTCCAGTGTTTGATCGGCGATCCTTCGTGGATGATATCTGCTTTGGTGCAGATTCTTTTGATGCGTGCCTTAACACCCTCGACCGTCTTTTAGACAGGTTCGCAGAGTGTCGAATCAGCGTGAGCTTCACGAAGAGCATCTTTGTCCAGACGCGAGTTGATTTCCTATCACACGAGATCACCCCAGAAGGCATACGAGCTGATCCTAAGAAGCTCAAGGCGATCACCGAGCTCACGTTCCCAAAGTCAAAAAAGGGCGTGCAAGCTTTCCTCGGTGCGCTGAATTACTATAGTCGCTTCATCCAAGACTTCGCGGTCTACGGTGCAAGCCTCTATCAGGTCAAGGACAGTGACTTCGAAGCGGGGGGTGACCTCTCAGCAGCCAAACGAAGCTTCGCTGCACTCCAGGCCAAGGTGGCGGAGGCACCGATACTTCGCCATTTCGACAAAACACGTGACGAACATGTGATGCTGTATGCTAACGAGTGGGCGTTGAGCTCCACTCTGATGCAGAAACATGATGATAAGTTGCACCCCGTGCGGTTCTGTGGACGCGTTCTGAAGGATGCCGAGATGAATTATCACCCGGTCGAGAAGGAGGTCCTAGGCCTGCTTTTGCTACTGAAGGTGTGTTACACACAGCTTGCGAGTCGGACCATCCATGTCACACGCGCTTTTCGACGCTAGATTGGATGCATAAGTCGAAGACACTGTTCGGTCGGACTGCCCAGTTCGCCGTCCTACTGTCCCCGTGGCACCTGAAGGTGCAACGAGTCAAGGAAGACGACTGCGCCTTCGCCCAGTTACTACAGGCGACTATTACGAGCTTTGTCGACCTCGACGAGTCGTTGGCACCGTTCGCACCACCGACGCGAGGCTCACCGACAGCTCGAATCGACCCACATTTGCTATATGCACGACTACCTCGTGACTACAGAGGGTTTGTGTTGTCGTTCGATGGCTCTGCCAAGACGGAGAAACACGGTGGTTACGGCAGTTGTGCGTGGGTGCTGTGGAAATTACCTGAATGGACTGTAGTGATCGCCGCGAGTGCTTATCTCGAAGTCACGACTGTCAACATGGCTGAGTATACGGGTAAGAACAATGGAGTCTCTGCAGCGCTAGAACATGGCGTGCAAGATCTTGTAATTGTCGGTGACTCGCGATTAGCAATCCAGCAATCACTAGGGGTGATGTCTTGCCGTAAGGAATCGTTGATGACTATGCAAAACCGCCACAGAGAGCTCACCAGCAAGCTTCGTTCGGTGAAGTATCTTCATGCTATACGCGAGTACAACGCGGCAGCGGACTCACTGGCAAGTGAAGCACTGGAGCATAAGCAGTCGAACGTAGTATCGGACGAAGACAGGAAACGCGTGTTGACCGAGTTAAACCGTATCCCCGAAGTCATCTACGAGGCATCGGCTGAAGATGCGACTCTGATACATACACCTTCGGTCACAACAGTCCGAGCACTGGAGAAGGTTGTCGAATCCAGGAGCAAGAATTTTTTCGATTTTGTACGTGATGAGGCAAATTTTATATCAGTGACGACTCGACGACAAGCGCGCCAGAAACGCGTGCGGTTCGCGGATGAAGTATCGGTAATAGGTCAGGGAGAACCCACTCCTCAAGACGAAGCGAATGGTGTGCCGACAGACACCCCGAATGACCTAGGGACTGAGCAACATTCCGCAAGACCTACGCCTCTGGCCTCGAACGCAGAGGACATCGACCCAGCTGCAGTCCAAGAGGAGCGCCGCCAGCGCATCTCCCGAGCTCAAGACGAGGAAGCAAGGTGGTCTCACCTTAAGACAGTCCTGAGAGGAGAGGAAGCGAAGCTGAGCTACCGAGACGCGCGTGATGCTTGGAAGAAGGCTGACAAGTTTGTTCTTAGCGAAGACGGTCTGCTTTACTTCTTGGAGACAAACCATCGGAGGGGTGACAGCCAGCAAGAGGAGACTACGTTACGCCTAGTGGTGCCGACAACGATGATTCAGGAGGTGTTGCAGATCAGCCATGACTCGCTAGAAGGTGGACATCAAGGTATAGTCCGGACTTTCAACCGAGTCCGAGCGGATTACTATTGGATCGGCCTATATGCGGATGTGAACAAGCACGTGCAGTCCTGTCCGGATTGTAACTCAAGCAAGAGTCGCCCGCAGCTCCGAGGATACTCGCCAGGCAACGTGCTGGCCGAAGCCCCGTTTCAGATTGTGTCAATGGATTTCGTCATACCGTTGCCGAAGTCTCGGAGGGGCAATACAGCACTTCTGTTATTTCAGTGCGTGTTCACTGGTTTTGTGATGGGGAAGGCCATGTCTGACACTACTGCGTTGCGCGTCGCCCAAGCTTTCGAAGAGTGTGTGTACAGACGATTCGGAGCGCCGTCACTCATCCGCCACGACCGAGATCCCCGGTTCATGAGCGAGGTTTTTCAAGCTTTCACTGAGATGATGCAGTCTCGGTCGAGAGCGACCTTGAGTTATCGGCCACAAGCAAATGGGCAACAAGAACGCTCTGTGAAGACGGTGATGCAGTCAGTGAGGGTTTATGCTGAAGATCCGTTGCAACAGGACTGGGATGATATCGCAGAGCATTTGATTTTTGCGATCAACAACTCGTACGACTCAACCAGGAAAGAGACGCCATTTTATCTCGTCCATGGTTGGGACGCGCATACTACGCTAAAGGCGATGTCGTCGTCGCTCAAACATGGAACCGGAACTCAGACAGATGCTCTAAAGTGGCGCAGAGAGGTCCACAGACAACAAGAGATCGCGTTGGGAATGGCGAAAGAATATCAGGCGTCTGAGAAAGCACGCCGAGCTCAGAAGCACAATGAGTCTCTGAGTCGTCAGGAACAAGCGTCCATACCGAGACAGAGTGATGACGAAGCTTCTGACGCAGTCCCAACCGATGACCGAGAGGATGAAGAACCCCAGAAGTCTCTGTTTGCACCTGGAGAGAGAGTTTGGTTGTACATGGAACGGGTGAAACCTGGATTGACGAAGAAACTCGCTCATCGGTGGCATGGTCCCTTCAGAATCAAAGCTAATATAATATTTTGTCTATTTAAAATTATACCAAATAATCCTAGACAAAATAAAAAAGTAAAAATAAAATGATTTAAAATACTCATAATTAAATTAACCAATTAAAACTTATTAAAATACTTGCAGTATAAATAAACCAACTTAATGTAAAAGGTAAGAATACTAATTTAAAAAAATTAAAAAAGAATTTTCAAGGTCGAGGAGTTCGCGTATGAGCTGGAATTGCCGGATCGGAGTGGATACCGATTCTACCCGGTAGTGCATGTGTCCCGACTGAAGGCCGTGAGAGAATTCGAAGACAGACCGACAGTTCGGTTGGTATCAGACGTCACCGAGAATTCACGTTTCGATTTTGACGAGGAGTTGCTCCCTGAAGATAGTTGGGAACCTGACCATCATACGGGTGAATACGAAGTGGAGGCAATTCTAGATGATCGAACACCACTGTCAACGAGCACTGAACGCGCTGTACGAGAGTTCAAAGTCAAGTGGGTCGGATATGATGAACCCACTTGGGAACCCGCTTCAAATTTGTCGTGTGGAGGACTTCTGTACGATTATATACGGCAAAAGAGGAGTGAAAGGCGCCTGCAGATGGTCCAAGTCGCTGACGAGGACTAGATGCAGCGCTGAACGAGAATTGGATCGGCCGTGGGGTTGGTGTAGCCCACGGTGGCGATGGAAAATGTTACTACACCACAATTGCATGATGTATATGAAGTGAACGAATTTTTGGAAGGAACTTGGGGTGCTGTGGAATTAAAATCTTGGTCCTAAGCTGCAACTACGACAAAAGAGACTTCGGTGACACCTTGCGCAGCTTGGGAGGAGAGAAACGGAGGCGAAAGTAGCCAAACCGAGGCCTAAATTTGGGCGGTGGTGCCGGGAGGTGAAGCACCATCAGTAGCCGGGCGTGGAACGCGACCTGACGAAGTGTCAGAGGCTCCAGAAGCCTCGGCCGACTGATCAGCGACACCAACAGCACCAGTTGCAGTGGCAGGAGCAACACCACAACCGACGCCTCGGACGCTGCCTCAGCCTCTTCACGGCGGCGGAGCTCTTCAAATTCTTGAACCCACGGTGCCGAGATCTACCGGGTAGTCAACGACGGGCTCACCACGATGCCACGGCCGACCTCTTCACGAGTCATTCCGCGAGGAACGAAGAGAGGCACGTCCGGGTTGCACGGGGCGAACGTCGTGTTATACGGGTGCTCGGACGGAACGTCCACCCAACAGTTGCGCCACGGTTGCCTCGCGTCCAGCGCCGCCACCTCACCAACCCAATCCTCGGAAGTCGGGGTCCACGGAATCACCTCGAACGAGTACTGGAGGATGGTGGGCTCCAACATAAGCTCCGTGAGCATGGTCGGCGGTCCTTCGCTCGTGGTGGTACACGATACCCAAAACCGGTGAGGGACCTGCTGGCGGAGACGATCAGCTCGCAAGTTGCGTGTCTTGTTGTACCGCCGCCACGCAGCCAACACCGCCTGGTACACCGGTGACGATTCACCGAGCCTTGCAGCGAGCTTTCGCAAGAAACGCTCAACTGAGGCAGCGGAAATCCAGTGTCCTCGTTCCCACGTGGCGAAACCGAGGTCTGCTTTCTCGGTCGTGCCCACTGCAGTGCCTTGGAGCTGACGCCAGTGCTTGACGGCCTTTGGCAGGCCGGTGGCACGGGAAGAGATCCTCACGTCCGGCATGTAATCGTCAGCGCCGAACAGACAAGGACGCTCGGGAAGCAAACCTCGGAGGACTTGCCACGGGTGCAATGGATCCTCGTAGTTGCAAAACGCGAGGATCCCGGCGACAGAGCACGGAGTCTCAGCGTCCGCTGCCAGAGGTGGAGGAACCCGACCGTTCTGGATCTGGCACCAGCACTTCTGCGCTCCTGGGGACGTGAAGCCCGGAGTCAAAAATGGAGACGCAGAGGGGGCCAGACGCCGGGATGTGACAGCGCTTGGGTCTCCTGGCGAGACGGACGCAGCGACAGGCACTGGAGTGAATCGGCTTGGGTCGGTCCCAGGCGTCGTCGACAGCGTCGCCGTGACCTCCAGGCGCGGCCGCAGCGTACGAGAACCAGAACGAAGCGGCGTAGTTGGTGGACGGGCTGTTTGAGCCGGCGGAACCACGGTGAGTGAAGTGGAGCTCACAGAGGCACCACCACTCGCCGAAGCCGCCAGCGCAGAGGATTGGGTCGCGACCGAAGTGTCTGTCAGAGCAGTACCAACGCCAGCAGAAGAAACCGCAGGGACTGACGGCGCGGACGACACTTTGGAGGAGACAGGGGCAGACTGGGAGCCCAGGACAAAGTCGTCCGACGCTGCCTCCAGCTCTGCAGCCTGCCCCGACCGCAAACCGGCGATCACCGAAGCTTCACGCATCGGTCGGCCGTCACGACGAGAATGGGACACCACAGGCGACGAAAACGGACTCTGAGCAGGAACCGCTGCCTGTGAAGCCTCTGCCATGTCCTCATCCACCGACATGTCAACGACATCAGCCGGCAGACCCGGTACAGAGGCTCCAGTGGCAGGCGTGTGCGGAGAACCTCTCGTCGACGCTGCAGCGGAAATCACAGACCCAACCTTGCTGCTGGACTTGCCAACCACGTGAGCCGGAGGAACCTTCGACGCGGGACTTTGAGCCGCGGGCTGCTGAGGCGGCACCGGACGAGACTTCAATCGCGGAGGAACCAACGGACGCCCGAGACGCTTGGATAGCGACAACCGAGACGAAGAAACCTTGACAGAGGCTTGGTTCTTCTTGCGACGACGCTTGACCGACGGAATAAGCGGACCCGAATCCTCTGAGTCCTCCGACGGACTACCCGGGCCGATTGTCGAAACCGAAGCCGCGGACGAGGCTCCACCACCTCCGCCCGATACAGCGGAAACGGCTGACGCGCCTGCAGAAGCTTGGAACATTGAGGCCATTACTGCTGGAGGCGGGGGGGCTGCCGCTTGACTCCAGACTTCGGAGCATCGCCGCTGAGCACGCTCAAGTCAACCTCGTCGCTAGCAATACCTGTCCGAGACAAAGAAGTGGTGAGAAGATGGAGAAAGGCACCACGAAAAGCAGACAGAGGGTTACCTGCAACGACCGCGACGAAGAGGTCAGCGTCGATGTCTTGGTCAAGCGCGTACTCGCGGAGAGCCCTGTTGGCGAGACGCAAAGTCTCGTTCTCCGCCTCCAGAGCTTTCTCCCGCGCCTGGGGCGCCGAGGGAGTACTGCGCAGGAGGGCCTGGATCTTGGCGAGCTGCGCAGTGTTGGCAGCGATCCCAGCCTTGAATTTCTCGCGGTCGAGACGAAGCGTACGGTGGGCCGCAGCGATCGACCGGTTGTATGCCTCGGTCTCGGTCTCGACCTTGAACTTGGCTTCAAGCTCAGCGTGGTTCGCGAGAGCCGCGCTGGCCGCCACCAACTGTCGGTGAAGGTCCGTGCAGTCTTGGCGAACACGCTTGAGCTCCGATGAAGCCTGACTGAGCCTCCCCGACACATCTGTGCAGAGGAACTCAGCCCGCTGACGCATGGTCACCTCGGTGGCGAGGGACGCTTCAGAGCGGCGCAGTCGATCCTGCAGATCACTGATGACGCCTCGGAGCTCTTGGACCTCCTCCGGCAACCCGAAAGGCTCACCAGGAGGGGGAACCACGGCGTCCACGAGACCGGCGAGGGTTGAGGCCTGCCCCAAGCGGTCGTCCAAGTCTGGGTCGTCACGCAACAAGGGGACACGAGCCGTGTGAACGAACAAGCGAGCGAGGCGAACGAGCTGCTCCTCGGACGCCGAGACCACGCGGTTGACGACTTCGTCTGCGGCGTCGTCAGCGACCGCCTGCACCAAATGCGGAGTCGCATAAGGGAGGTTCGGTCCTGCCAGTGCCGACGCAGAGACAACTGGGACTTCTGTAACGACTGATGGAAGCGGAGCATGGCGCTCCGACGTCGGTGCATCGGCAACCGAGGACTGCAGAGCCATAGACGACGCGAGGTGCGACGAAACGGCGTGCGGCATGCAAGAGCCCGGACCGGAAACCTCGGTTGGGACGGAATGCCGCGAAGCAGTCCGCCCCGAAGACGAAGACGTGATTGCCGACGCTTGAGGGGCAGCCGAAGGCGAGCGAGCGGACAAAACCACCGGCGAGCTTCGAGGCACGACAGGAGAGCCTACCGAAACATCGTCTCGGCTTGGTTGGTGGGGCGCACCACGCATGAGGGCCAGGAGTCTCGCGTTCGAGACCCCAGACGATGCGATCGGCGATGTGGGAGGTGACGAAACCTCGGACGGCCTTTGCGTGGCAGCCCCGGACGATCCAGGGACAACAGAGGACGAAGGCGAGGCCTTGGCGAGTCCTGACGGCCGGGACCGCGATGGAACCGGCATTCCAGCAGGAGCGGAGCTAGGAGCGGTGGACGAAAGCTCTGACAAAGGCTGCGCGAACAACGCAGAGGAAACATGAGACGGACAAGTGAGTAACGAGATGTCGGAGATGCCACAAGAGCGGAGGGAGCATGAACGCACCTCTGAGTCCACACCGAGCGAGCAAAGGGCCCGGGCAGTGGCCTCTTCCAAGTGACTAGAACGGCCAGGCATCGGCGAGACAGAAGACGCCACGACACTCTCCAGCGACGTGGTTCGGGTCGCGGCGGGGGCAGTTGTGATGTTGAGTTGTGGCCGAGCTCGCCGAGCCGACCCCAGAGGCAACGGGATCGGACCGAGAGGAGAAAGTTGACGGCGGTCCTGATTGGACAGCGAGGTTGCCTCTCACAGTTACCGCACTAGAATGACTAGGACTAATTTAGTGACGAAGAGTCCTCGGTCGGACCAAATATACTACCGACCGAGGACTAAAAGTCAGGAATAGGTCAGTTTTGGGTCCCTCTGTGACAACCACACGAGGGCACGCCGTAGGTACGAATTCGTACCTATGTGGGATTAGGGATTTCCCACAGAGATATGCTCACACTTGATATTTGTATAGAGATTTAGGATAGAGTATAGGAAGAGCTAAGAAGGCCTCAGGGCCACAAATAACAGAGCAGAATTTTCCCCCAACCTAACAAGGGTCAAGTCCGGCTAAGGTAAGCCTAGCTAGCTGACCGTAGCGACTGGATACACTCGGCTGAGTGGATGCCTGCCGACGAGCTTTAGGTACACTGACCGAGAGCTCGTCCTGGTAAGGCCAAGAACAGAGAAGGGAAAGGTGTAACGGGGCCCACGAAGAGTGCCCTGTCACTAAGTGGAGGTCCTGTGGTGTGGACACACCACAGCCACGTCATCCACATCATGGGTACATGCCCTCAAAACCAACCAATAGGATAACATCTAGGAAACTCTATAGGTGACTTATATTTTGTATGTAGTTGGATTTAGAAACACCTATAAATACACTCAGTCTAAAACCTACCTAATCTTGGTCAAGTGTCCCCTTAGGCCAGGGACTGTGAACTGCTTGTTCACTTGGAATTTGTATACTCCTGAGCACACTTCCTCTGTGCAAGGTGCTGTGTGACCCCGTCACACTTGGTAGCACTAGTAGTCAATCCACGCCTACGCGGGTAGACTGCCTGAACCTCTAGCGTTCTGGTCAACATGGACCGGAATGAGTTTCCTCATTTGAACGACTCGCAGTTCGAGTCCGTTCGGAAGATGGCAGGCATCTTCGGTATGGAAGCTCTGCAGAGCTTGGTGGCGTCGACGCCGGCCGAGCAGGTCGAACGCGTGAACGCGTTTGACATGTATGAGCGAGGACTCATTGAACATGTCCGGGGAACCTTTCAGGCTCCCGCGGTCGAGTCCAAGCCGACCCAACCTAGGCCGTTGCGGCTAAAGGTGAACCCGTATGAGGGGAAGGAAGGTGAGAACCTTCACTTCTGGGTTCGAGAGGTAGAGCTCGCCATGGACGCAGCTCTAATCTCGAGCGAACGGCTCAGAGTGGCGTTCGCACTCTCCAACCTTAGCGGTCGTGCTAAGAGTTGGGCGTACACGCGCGAAGCGACTACGCCGGGATGCTTTGCATCCTGGGCTCAGCTGTGTGAACAGCTTCGAGCCGCGTTCTTCCCGGCGAACTATGAGTATCGCCAGCGCTCACGCTTTCTCTCGTGTAAACAAGGGAAGCGTGAGCTGCACGAGTACATCCAGGAGATGCGTGAGCTTACCGCATCTCTAGTGGGAAACCCACTCCATGAACACATCAAGGTGACGGTGTTCATGGACGGCCTCCGGGTGGGGCCCGCTCGCATACAGCTGTTCCGGGTGCAATGTGACACCCTTGAGGGTCTGTTGACGCCAGGCGCTTGCACGCGGTGTTCACAATCTCGCGATAACGAGGCTTGAGTCTAGCCAAACCCAAGTACATGTAAATTCCGTGCAAGCAAGCGCGCTGGGTCATCTCTACGATCCTTTAGCTGCAAGTTTCCTCCTCTTGGCTCCAAAGCACTCCGCGCATACCTCTTGTTGACGTAGTTGAAATGATTGCCCTTTGTTAAGGATTATGTAGCCCTCTCTAAACCGATTGATGTGCGATCAGCTCTCGGTCGTGGGATTGCAAACCCGCACCACGCATGCGGTCGTTCATTTTTCAAGTCGCCGGCTGCCTCACACGCATTTTTACTGCATTTTACTCCAATCGCTGGTCTTGGAGCCAAAAATGCACAAGTCGGACGTGGCACCGAGCGAGGAATTCACGTACCAGCAGGTGGAGACTCCTCGTTGCACTTCAGTGGACGTCAGTGAACCAGTCAAGGCGTCGACCACCAAGAAAGACGGTACCAGCAGCGAGTCCGGCAGCTCCAACACCAAGGAACCCAATCTCCGAGACGAAATCGTGCACGATGGACCCACATCTTTCAAGTTTGCCAACTTGTACCGCTACGCGACACCTTTCGACAAAATGCTTTTGGGCGTCGGCATCGTCGCCACGGGGGCCAACGGTGCATTATTCCCACTCATGGCCATCGTGTTCGGTAACGTGCTGACGGGGTTCGCGTCCACGCCCGTGGACATGGACTCGGTGAATAGTGCAGCACTCGACTATCTGTACATCGCCATCTTCATGTTCTTCACCGACTACATTTCGTACGTTGCATTTTACTACAGTGCAGAGCGACAGATGAAGGCGTTGAGGAGTGAAGCACTCAAGCACATGCTGTACATGGACATCAGTTGGTACGATGAGAACGATGCACTGCAGTTGTCCAGTCGGTTGACGGGGGATACTGTGAGGATCAAGGATGGTATGGGCCAGAAACTCGGAGACTCGTTCCGCTTCACGATTCAATTCGTCGTGGGTTTCATTATTGGTTTTGCACGTGGGTGGGACATCACGTTGGTCATGGCTTGCGTCATGCCAGTCATGGCGGTCTCACTTAGTTGGTTAATCAAGACGATGCGTCAGACTGGGCGCAGAAGGTGTATGCGGAGGCTGGGTCAGTTGCAGAGGAAACGTTGGGATCCATTCGCACAGTGGCCTCACTCAATGGCGAGCACAAAGCCATCTCGAAATTTGAGAAGAAGGTGTTTGAAGCCGAGAAGGAGAATATCGCACTGCACAAGATGTCTTCTGCAGTGTTTGCCATGTTCTTGGCGAGTATTTGGGTCATGTACTCGATCGGTCTTTGGTACGGCGGCTGGAAGGCGTCCAAGGGCGATACGACTCCAGGAGACGTGTTCGCTGCTTTCTACGGCGTGCTAATGGGAACGTCTTCACTAGCTCAGATCTCGCCAAATGTCACCGCTGTCTCGAAGGCTGCCGGTGCTGCTGAAGAACTTTTTGCTATCCTTGATACGGCCAGTGCTATCGACGCGGAGAAGGAGGACGAAGGCATCATCCCGGACTCGTGTGAAGGCAGGATTGAGGCTGTCAATGTCAACTTCACCTACCCTAGTCGTCCGGATGCGCAGATCCTGCGAGACTACAACGTCACCATTGAGCCTGGTCAGACGGTGGCGTTTGCCGGCGCCAGTGGTGGTGGCAAGAGTACTCTGATTGCACTGATCGAGCGCTTCTACGACCCGACCAGCGGCACCATCTACCTTGATGACCGTGACGTCAAGACCCTGAACGTGAAATGGCTGCGCTCCCAGATCGGCATGGTTTCTCAGGAGCCCGTGCTGTTCGCCACCACCATCTTTGAGAATATCGCCATGGGCGGGGACAACGTGACTCGCGAGGAGGCCATCGCGGCGTGCAAGCTGTCGAACGCGCACAACTTCATCATGTCTTTGCCGGAGAACTACGACACGTTGGTCGGAGAGAAGGGTGTGTCTCTGTCTGGTGGCCAGAAGCAGCGTGTTGCCATTGCTCGTGCCATCGTGCGCAAGCCCAACATTCTGGTGCTGGATGAGGCCACCAGTGCGCTGGATAACGAGAGTGAGAAGATCGTGCAGGCTGCACTGAACGACTTGATGGCCACGACGAACATGACGACGTTGGTGATTGCCCACCGCCTGAGTACGATTCGTAATGCTGACAAGATCGTGGTTCTGAACGAGGGTCACATTGTGGAAAGCGGCACGCATGACGAGCTGTTGCAGATCGAGCACGGCATCTACCAGAACATGTACCACATCCAGGAGCTGCGCTCGAAGGAGGAACAGCAAGAGGCCGAAAAGCGTGAAGCTGAGAATGGACTTGTTGGTACGAAGTTGTCGCGTTCGATGAGTGCTGTGTCGGCGAAGACGGACATTTCTGTGAGTGCTGTGGAGAAAAACGTTTTGGACAAGAAGCCATTCGGCCTGAAGGACATGCTGAAACTCAACAAACTGGAATCCAACTACTTCGTCATTGGACTTATCGGAACGTGTGTGGCAGGAATCTCCATGCCTGCGTCTGCTCTTCTTATCACGGGGATGATCACGTCCATGACGGAGCAGTACGGACTGTACCAGAGCTCTGGCGACAGCTCGCACTTGACCACCCTGTACAATGACGTCGAGTTGTACGGCATTTTGTATCTGGTTGGTGCCGCTATCGTCGCGATCTTCACGTTCATGCAAGTGTACTGCTTCAAATTCATGGAGGAGAAAATCACGACGCGCTTGCGTAACACGAACTTCAAGGGGTTGTGCCGTCAGAACGTTGGCTTTTTCGATGAGAAGGAGAACGCTACGGGTGCATTGACTGCTGATCTTGCTACGAATGCCACAAAAGTGTCATTACTATCCGGAGAGTCTCAGTCACGGGCGTTCCAAGCTGTTTTCACGCTGGTTGCTGCTCTGGTGATTTCGTTTGGGTTCGGCAGTTGGCTGCTTTCACTGATCATGGTGGCGCTGATCCCGTTCTTGCTTTTCGGACACGTTGCACGCATGAAGCAAATGGAGAGTGGCGAATTGATTTCTGATGACCTCGCTATCCCAGGAGCCCACGCGTCTGAAGCTCTCAGCAACATTCGCACTGTTGCCGCGTTGGGTATTGAGCAGAAGTCTGTCAATGTGTTCGACGACCTACTTGCAGAACCACTTCGCAAGGGCAGCAAGGAGGCACAGGTGAACGGTTTGTCACTCGGCTTCAGCTCATTCATTATGATGGCAACGTACGCGCTGATCTTCTGGTTTGGTGCCAAGAAGGTGGACGACGGCACGATCGGATTCACGGAGATGATGCGAACGCTGATGGCCATTACAATGTCCATTCAAATTGTTAGCGGCGCTTCGACGTTCCTCGGAGATGCTCCCAAGGCATTCAAGGCTGGATCGACAATCTTTGCTATCCGAGACCGTGTTGCCCCGATTGATTCCTTCAGCTCCGATGGTCTCCAGTTAACCAAGATTGAGGGCCACCTCGAGTTTAAAAACATCTCGTTCCGATACCCGACGCGTCCCGAGATCAACGTGCTCAAGAACTACAACCTCACCATCGAAGCTGGTCAAACGGTGGCATTCTGCGGACCGAGTGGCGGTGGCAAGAGCACTATCATCTCTTTGATTGAGCGCTTCTACGACCCTGTGGTGGGCGAGGTGCTGCTTGACGGCCACAACATCAAGGACCTGAACCTCAGCTGGCTGCGCAGTCAGATTGGACTCGTCGGACAGGAGCCCACGCTCTTCATCGGAACCATCGCTGAGAACATCGGATACGGTTTGGCGGAGCAACCGAGCCAGCAGGAGATCGAAGAAGCCGCCAAGATGGCCAACGCACACGACTTCATCACGCAATTCCCGGACGGGTACGATACGCAAGTAGGTATGAAGGGCGAGCAGTTGTCAGGCGGTCAGGAAGCAGCGTATCGCCATTGCGCGCGCCATTCTCAAGAACCCCAACATTTTGTTGCTGGACGAGGCCACGAGTGCGTTGGACTCAGAGAGTGAGAAGGTGGTGCAGGAGGCTCTGGATAAGGTGGTGGCGCTGAAGCGGCGGACGACGATTGTCATCGCTCATCGGTTGTCCACAATTCGTCGCGCGGACAAGATCTGCGTGGTGAGCGGTGGCAAGATCGCGGAGCAGGGCACGCACCAGGAGCTGATTCAACTCAACGGCATCTACGCGGGTCTGGTAGAGTCGGCCTCGGCGTAGGTGTGAACTATATAGACGCTTCATTGTTTTCTGCTGTATGATTGCAAATTGCACGAATGAATTGCTCGCAGTGCACACATACGGTAAATGTTCATGGAGGTTCAGCTAGCTAGAAACGCTTTCAGACAGCACAAAAGGCAATGACAAGTAGGCAGGATGGGCAAAAGGCACAAAAATAGCGTGTGACTAATCGGCCCGTCGTTGCACATTTAGTCCGATGCGTAATCGTCCCACGAAATTGATTGCGGCTGTCAAGGCTCAAAACGGAGTCCGCTCAAACGTTGCCTGTTGCCAAGCTACTTGTTGCGAGCCTCTGCACGCAGTCCGCATCTGCATTCCTCGCTCGAATGCAATGGGATTCCGCTGTCAACGCAGTAGTTGACCGCCCACTGACGAGAGTGGGACGGCGCCCACGACCACTCATACGACCGGATCAACCTGCTTGCTAAACGTTAAAGCCAACGCACCCTCTAGCAATTACACGAACTGTAGCGCCCTCGCTTCCAGCCGCCAGCTCCGCAATCCATCCACCCCCATACATACACGTACCAAAACCAAAACGTACACTCAACCTCCTTCGACAAACACACACATCCTGTCAAGTCGCAAGCGCAAAAGTAGCGAAATCCGTCTTTTTCTCCCTGTCGACCATCATTCCTGCGTATCCAAAGTTGCCTTTCATCTGTGTCAGCTCATTCGCCAATTTGCCTCGTGGGGCGCAAGTGGCAACGAAGATGGCGCGTCCAAAGTCCCCATTAGAAGCTCCGTACGCGGCCCTGGCCACGCCTCGCGCTCTCGACGCGAAGCGGCTCAGCAGCAGCCAAAGCTTCGTCTCCGCCCCCACCCCACAAGCCCATGACGCGTCGCTCTCGTTCCTGGCGCTCTACCGCTTCGCCACGCCTTCGGACAAGCTGCAGCTCGCTCTGGGCGCCGTGTTCGCCGGCCTCAACGGCGCCATCTTCCCGTGCATGGCGCTGGTCTTCGGCACGGCCATCGACGCCTTCACCCAAGCGGATGGAGGCGTGGACCGCGCCGCCGTGAACCGCGCGGCCCTTTACTACTTCCTCATCGCCGTGGCACTCTTCGTGAGCGACTGCGCGGCCTACATCCTCTTCTGCCACTCGGCCGAGCGCCAGATGAAGGCGCTGCGAGGCCACGTCTTCCGGCACATGCTCTACATGGACGTGAGCTGGTACGACCGCAGCGACGCGTTCGAGCTGACGAGCCGGATCACGGGCGACACGGTCAAGATCAAGGACGGCATGGGCCAGAAGCTCAGCGACTCGATCAAGTTCACGTGCCAGTTCTTCGTGGGCTACGTCATCGGCTTCGCGCGCGGCTGGGATATGAGTCTCGTCATGGCCTGCGTCATGCCCGTCATGGTGCTCTCGCTCAAGTACATGGTGCGGCTCTTCCGGAAACGGGCCGTGCTGGCTCAAAAGATGTACGCCGAAGCGGGCGCCGTCGCGGAGGAGACGCTGGGCTCCATTCGCACGGTGGCTTCGCTGAACGGAGAGAAACGAGCAATTGACAAGTACAACGAGCGCGCCGTGCTCGTGGAAACGGGCAACATCGCCATTAGCAAGCGCTCGGCGTGCGTCTTTGGCTGCATGATGGGGAGCGTCTGGCTCATGTACGCCGCGGGACTATGGTACGGCGGATCGAAAGTGGCGCGAGCGGAGGCGTCGCCCGGGACGGTGTTCCAGGCCTTCTTTGGCGTGTTGATGGGGACGATCTCGCTCTCGCAGATCTCACCGAATATCACTGCTGTTGCGGAGGCAAAAGGAGCTGCAGCGGCCATTTACACGATTCTTGATACGGCGTCGGCGATTGACGCATCGAAAGAAGACCTCGGTGACAAACCGGACACTTGTGCTGGTCGTATTCAAGCTGTCAATGTGAACTTCACGTACCCGAGCCGACCCGATGTGCAGATTCTCAACGACTACAACGTCGCCATTGAACCGGGTCAGACTGTAGCGTTTGTTGGCTCCAGTGGAGGTGGCAAAAGCACATTGATCGCCCTACTTGAGCGATTTTACGACCCCTCCAGTGGCTCAATCCTGCTAGACGGACGTAATGCCAAGACGCTGAATGCGTCAAGTGGCTCCGCTCGCAGATCGGACTTGTGTCACAGGTGAACCCGTGCAGTCTTTGCTACTACCATTTTCGAGAACATCGCAGCGGGTGGAGACGGAATCACGCGAGAGCAAGCTGTAGCTGCTGCCAAACTGGCTCAACGCCCACACGTTCATCATGACGTTGCCGCAGCAGTACGACACGCTGGTGGGCGAAAAGGGAGTTTCTCTGTCGGGCGGCCAGAAGCAGCGAGTGGCCATCGCGAGAGCGATTGTGCGCGAGCCCAAGATTTCTCCAGGTGCTGGATGAGGCGACCAGCGCTTTGGACGCCGAGAGTGAGCGAAAGTGGTGCAGGCTGCTTTGAACGATTTGATGGACAAGACGCAGATGACGACGTTGGTGATCGCTCATCGGTTGAGTACCATTCGTCGAGCCGACAAGATCGTTGTGGTCAACGCTGGTCACGTTGTAGAGGAGGGTCCTCATGACGAGTTGGTTGCGATTGAGCATGGTTTGTACCCAAAATCTGTACAGAATTCAGGAGGAGAAGGCAATCGAAGAAGCCGAGGCCGCAGCGTCTGCTCTGATTAATGCTGGTCTGGATGTCGAAACTAAGTTGACTCGTGCAAGATGAGTAGCCGATCGATCGGTAGTGACCGAATTGTCGATGCGGCAGTTTTGAAAGTTGCAAGCGATGACGCACCGGAAGGCAAATTTACGATTGTTGACGCGCTGGAGTTTAGCCGACCGGAGCGGAAGTTCTTCTATCGCAGGGATTGGTTACCGCCGGTATCAATGGGTTTTCAATGCCTTGCTCTGCCATCCTAATCAGTGAAATGGTTGCGAGTATGACTACGGCATACACAAACTATCAAGCTTATGGACTCCAATCGTACCTGGACAATCTCTCAAGCGATATCACGATTTACGGAGTTTGGCTACATCGCGGGAGCTGTGGTACTTTTTGTCACAAATGCTACCCAAAATTTCTGCTTCCGGTACATGGCTGAAAAACTGGACGTCGAGACTACGTGGTATTCACTTTTCAGCGCTGTGTCGACAAAACATCGCATTTTTCGATGATAAGAAGAATGCTACTGGAGCTCTTGCTGCCGATTTGTCGACAAATGCAAAGCACAAAAGTAGCAATGATTTCAGGAGATTCGCAAAGGGCCGTGTTGTCCAGGGCAGCATTCAATTTCGTTGCAGCGCTGGTTATTTCATTCACGACTGGTAGCTGGCTACTAACATTGGTGATGTTAGCCGTGTTCCCGCTGCTAATCATGGCACAAGTCATTCGGATGAAACATATTCGTCATGGAAGTATGCTGTCCGATGAGTTAGCGGATGTTGGTGCGCACGCATCGGAAGTGGTGCTCACCAACATCCGGACCGTGGTTTCCATGGGCATGGAAAAGTCTACGACCGAAAAGTTTATGAATCTGCTTGAGGAACCTCTGGCAAGTGGACGTCGAGAAAGCTCGCATGAACGGTGTCGCTTTGGGCTTCAGCTCGTTCATTGTTTTTGCAACGTATGCGCTCGTGTTCTGGTATGGTGGAAAACTTGTTGACGAAGGGGATATCACGTTTGCGAAGCTCATCCGCACACTAATGGCAATTATGATGTCGGCTCAAGGCGTTGGTAGCGCAGCCTCATTTCTTGGTGACTCGGACAACGCAGTGAAGGCAGGAAAGGCGATTGTAATATCAAGAATCTTGAGCCTCCAATTGACTCTTTCGATGAGTTTGGGCTACGGCCAACCCATCTCGAAGGCAAAATTGAGCTCCGGGACGTCTCCTTCCGATACCCGACACGCCCCGAAGTCACCGTACTACGGAACTACAATCTCACCATCGAGGCTGGACAGACTGTCGCCTTCTGCGGACCTAGTGGCGGAGGCAAGAGCACTTGTGTCTCGTTGATTGAGCGATTCTATGACCCTGTGGACGGACAAGTGCTTCTCGACGGCGTTGACACTCGTGAACTCAACCTCAATTGGCTGCGCAGTCAGATTGGCCTTGCTGGACAGGAACCTACTGCTTTTCATCGGAACCATCGCTGAGAACATCGCGTACGGACTCACGGACAAACCGACGCAGCAAGACATCGAGGAAGCTGCCAAAATGGCCAACGCACACGACTTCATCACCAAGTTCCCGGACGGGTACGATACGCAAGTAGGTATGAAGGGCGAGCAGTTGTCAGGCGGTCAGAAGCAGCGCATCGCCATTGCCCGAGCCATTTTCAAGAACCCCAACATTTTGTTGTTGGACGAGGCCACGAGTGCGTTGGATTCAGAGAGAGTGAGAAGGTGGTGCAGGAGGCTCTGGATAAGGTGGTGGCGTTGAAGCGGCGTACGACGATCATCACCGCTCATCGGGTTGTCGACAGCAATACGTAACTGAACGAAGTACAATCTGCGTGGTGAGCGGTGGCAAGATCGCGGAGCAGGGCACGCACCAAGAATTAATTACAAAAGGGGATCTACGCGAAGCTGGTACAACAGTCTGCAAATTAGCCTGAGATATCGATATCTAACAGCATTAAGTTGTATGAATGTGCTCGTTTGTGTTGGCGATGCTGGGTGTTATTAGAGCTGCTGGTGTACTCTTTGCTGACTGCGAGCATGAAGTGTTCTGTTTTCAGGTTGAAGCTCCCGACTCAAACAAGAATGGTGGTAAGTCGGTGGTAATCCCATCCTAAATCAGTACAGTTGTCACTAATCACAGCAAATTTTAATTCCTTGAATTAGGTTACATTGGCTAGAGATATACCTAGTTAATCCTTTATTGAGTGCTGTTGTACTTAGTTGTGTTATACATTTCAGCATCCAGCATATAGTCCACTCGGCACAATCTCCCCCACTTCAGTGCACCTGCGGGATAATCAATCGTGCCGCAACCGAACGACTGATGGCCACCTTCAAAAAAGTCACAAGTCGCCATTCCCAAACTCACCATCAACGTCTCAAGTCTACCCCGCCACAACCGGAACCAGTCCAATTCGTCACTCCTGAGCATTTCATCATCATGGCCCCACCAGTCAAAACAGACGACGTGGAAGCTCCAACGACGGAATTTACACAAGTCCTGACCCCAAGTTCGTCCGTCAAAATCCCGACCAACTTCAAGAAAGACCCCAGTGAAAGTGCCGATGACCAAACGTCAAACACCGAGACACATGCAGAAATCGAGACCGTTGCATCTGCCCAATTGTACCGATACGCCAGTCCAATGGACAAATTTCTATTGGGCCTTGGGGTACTGATGGCCGGGATCGGTGGGGCCTTTTCCCCGTGCATGGCGCTCGTGTTCGGCAACGCCATCAATTGTTCGCCCAAGCGGACGGTGGAGTCGACCGAGACGCCGTCAACTCGGCGGCTTTGGACTTTTTCCTCATTGCCATTGCAATTGTTCGTGACCGACTATTCGTCGGGTGTGCTCTTCGCCTATACGGCCGAGAGACAAATGAAGGAGTATTGCGTGCTGAGGTGCTTCGTCACTTGTTGTACTTGGACATCAGTTGGTACGACAAGATCGACCTCTCCAGCTTTCAAGTCGACTGACGGGGGACACAGTGAAGATCAAAGACGGCATGGGCCAGAAGCTCGGCGACTCGGTGCGGTTCATTTGCCAGTTCTTCTCCGGGTATATCATCGGCTTTGTGCGTGGGTGGGATATTACGCTCGCCATGTCCTGCTTGATGCCCTTCATGGTCATGTCCATGGGAATTCTGTTGAAGATCATCCAGAAGCGAGCTGTGCATTCGCAACAAATGTACGCGGAGGCTGGAGCAGTGGCGGAAGAAACCCTCGGGTCCATTCGCACGGTGGCTTCGCTTAACGCAGAGAAGCAGCGATCGCCAAGTACAACGAGCGTGCGTCTGCTGCCGAAGCGACCAATATCAAAGTTGGGAAGCTGTCGGCGATCACGTTCGGGTTTATGATCGGCTGCGTCTGGCTCATGTACGCCGTTGGTCTTTGGTACGGCGGATCGAAGGTGGCGCGGGCCAAAACCTCTCCTTCCGACGTATTTCAAGCATTTTTCGGCGTGATGTTGGGAACCATTTCACTTGGTCAAATCAAGCCCAACATTTCTGCTATCGCAGAAGCGAAAGGCGCTGCTGCTCAGATTTACAAGATCCTAGACACCACATCTGCCATCGACGCTTCCAATGAACATGAAGGAGAGAAACCAGAGCACTGCGCCGGATACATTCAAGCCGTCAATGTGAATTTCACGTACCCGAACAGACCCGATGTGCAGATACTCAACGACTACAACGTCACCATTGAACCAGGACAAACTGTAGCGTTTGTTGGCTCCAATGGAGGTGGCAAAAGCACACTGATCTCCCTACTTGAGCGATTTTATGATCCTTCCAGTGGCTCGATCCTGCTTGATGGCCGCGACATCAAGACGCTGAATGTCAAGTGGCTCCGCTCGCAGATCGGACTTGTGTCACAAGAGCCTGTGCTCTTTGCTACTACCATTTTCGAGAATATCGCAGCGGGTGGAGACGGAATCACGCGAGAGCAAGCTGTAGCTGCTGCCAAACTGGCCAACGCCCACACGTTCATCATGACGTTGCCGCAGCAGTACGACACGCTGGTGGGCGAAAAGGGAGTTTCTCTGTCGGGCGGCCAGAAGCAGCGAGTGGCCATCGCGAGAGCGATTGTGCGCGAGCCCAAGATTTTGGTGCTGGACGAGGCGACGAGTGCCTTGGACGCTGAGGGTGAGCGAGTGGTGCAAGCTGCTTTGAACGATTTGATAGACAAGACGCAGATGACGACGTTGGTGATCGCTCATCGGTTGAGTACACCATCATGTCATCGAGCCACACTTCACACGGGCCGTCGTGCGTGTAACCCGTGGAGCGCATTTTGTTGCCTGCCGGAATGGGCTGCGGCGTTCCTTTCGGGTTGGTAAAGCCGCAAGAGAAGTCGGCACCGGTAGTCACCGTGTAGTTGGCATTGTCCATGAAGTCACGCAGCGACTTGAACCCGTTCTCCTTTTGCCAGGCAGTGAAGTCCTCCTGGGTCTTGAATCCTTGGTTTTCGAGGAAGGCGAGCGGTTGTACTTGGTGTCCTTGTCATCGATCGTCCATTGAGGTTCCGGCAGCAGCACTACCTGGTGAGCTTCAGCAGTCGGAGCTAGCAAAGCCGCACTCGACAGGGCCGAAACAACGGCAAGTGTCGAAAAGAGTGAAGAAACCATTGGTGACACTGGGAATCGGATGTGGCTGTCGAAAGCACAAAGAGAAATGGTAGAACTTAACTCATCGAAAGTTAGTTGGTTGATTCGGTCGGTGTCGTGTATCGGTGGGGATGATTGTTATCCCAGAGAGTCAGAGGCAATTCTGCAGGGGGACAACTGCCACGAGAAGTTCCCTGGCAAGGACTACACTGTTGACTACTCCTCGTGCAAGGCTCGTGCACGCTTCACTGGTACTGGATGGGTGTGCGTTTCTTGAAGAATGCCTACTCGTGGCAGGTGTACAAGGCGTGCATCCCGCTGACGTCGGGATCTGCGCAACTAAAGTGATCGGAGCACAAACGATTTTCGTTCCGTTAGATGATGAACTACCTAGCAAGAAGGCAACTTTGATCGCGCTAAGAAGCTAAAACGTTTTTCAATTACTCGCTTTCGTAAAGTTACGTATCACGGCGCGTAGAGAACACACACAAACGTGATGAAAGAACTGATTTTGCTGCATAGGACAACTTGCACTCTCACGGTGAAGAAAGTAGAAATGCTTCACCAGCAAAATGCTGTTCTACTGAGATTCTCAAACGAGAAAATATGTTTAGTACAACCAGGAAAGCGGAGCACCTCCGTTCAATCATCAACAAAAGCGAGATAGTTTTTCGAAAGAAGACAAATATCGTGTTGTTTGTTTAGCTCGCGTGGATTGCGAACATTACAATTAGCCAGGGACTGGAAGATGCAAGATGTCTAAATGCGAGAACTTGTAGGTAGGTTTCATCACCCCACGGTCCTGAGGGCAAGATTTTTACTTGACCGAGAAGGCCAACCTTGCAAAATTTCCAGTTTTACCAGCCCCAGCCGAAACCACCACCCCACCCACCAAGGCCACCCCAGCCACCAAGACCTCCCCAGCCCCACGGACCAACACCGAAAAAATGTTCATTGTTCTTGTTAGCAGGACCCGAAGCGCCATTAGCCACAACCGGAGCTACTTCAGCAGGAGTCGCCAAGGCACGAAGAGAAGGTTGTTGATCGGCACTAGCGACACTGGCAATTGCGACGACGGCGATGGTGGTGAGCGTGGAAAACTTCATATTCTTGTCGAGCCTTGTAAGACCAGGAGCTTGGTGTGTTCGTCGCGGTAAATTGCGCTGTGGTTGTTGAGCTCGGTTGGTGGGTTGGAGAGAGACTTGTACGCTGTAGGAAATTGCAACATTTCGGAGAATCGTTCCGATTTATTGATGTCAGACGTGCCGATGCAAAATAGTTTTTCGATTGTCAAAGTCTTTGAAAATACTGTGCTACCACAACCAGAAAAATCTGAAGGAGAGTTTTCGACCCCCGCATCAATTTATCCAGGAGACGGATTGAAAATATCAAGAACTCCCGTCACACCACCAACATGAGCTTCAGCCTACAACCACAACGCAATTTACTGCAACGACCAAACCAAGGGCCCGGCCGTACAAGTCTCAACAAAACATGAAGCTTTTAGCTCTCACCACCATCACCGTCGTCGCTGTCGCAATTGCTAGTGTCGCTGCTGCCGATCAACAACCTTCTCTTCGTGTATTGGCAGCACCTGCTGAAGCAGCTCCGGTTGTGGCTAATGCTGTATCGGCTCCTGCTAACAAGAACAAGGAACACTTCTTCGGTGGTGGTCCGTGGGGTTGGGGACGAGGCTGGGGCTGGGGAGGTCTTGGTGGCTGGGGTGGTCTCGGTGGCTGGGGTGGGGGTCTCGGCTGGGGCTGGTAAGACTGTGGAACTTTCGCAACTTCGGCGAAGAGGATTAGTAAAGTTCACGCACTCAAGATCGCGGGACCCAACCCGCGTTTGAATTTTTGCATTTGCAATCCACGGTTGATGTTCATTTTCGCGAGCTAGACGAGCTAAACGAAATGAACGCGGCTATTGTCTTTTGATTGTATTTGTCGTCGTCTTTAGACGATAACTGCGTCTTGCAGCAACAGTCTTGCTTCCTGCGTTGGAATGAGTTATGTCGTGCTGCTTTTCTGCCTTCACTAGAATTTTGTGATGCAGTATTTGTGATACAGTATAATGGTAGCCACATGTGTTCCACTTGAGAAAGTGTAATACCCGGATTCCGCATGCTTTGAGAGTCTGGGTGATCAGCTCCCACAAGTGAGCATCCAGATAGTAATTCAAAGATAAAGCACACGAAGCTCAAGAGTCAAGACACGCTAACACCGTACAATCCACAGGGAAACCAACCTCCTCGGAATTGGATTGCGTTGGGAGGTCACTAGCTCCGGTGCCGGCCGTATTGGTCCTCCAGAATCTGTCACTTTGAGAGTCTGGGGGATCAGCTCCCACAAGTGCGTATCCAGATAGCAACTCGACGATTAAGCACACGAAGCTCAAGAGTCTTGAGTCAAGACACGCTAACACACAGACAATTCGTACAGTCCACAGGGAAATCGACCTCCTCGGAATTGGACTGCTTTCACAAGAGATCGTTGTTGGAGAGCGATACAGTTCCGTTAAAGGCCACCAATCTCGAGGCCGATGGGCAAGTGGTCACTTCCGACAACACTGCTGCGGATGTACGAGGACCGCTGCAACGGCACCAACGAAAAAACAACCAACGTCAGTAACCCGTCAAAAAGACCTCACACAACATCCTCCACCGAACGTACCACATTGGGCATGAGCGCCTTGGAAACCACAAAGTAGTCGAGCCGCCACCCCTTATTCTGTGCGCGCATGTTGTGCCGGTAGCCAAAGTACGAGTACTCGACCTTGTCCGGGTGCAAATGGCGGAATGTATCAACAAAGCCGCTGTCCAAGATGTTGCCGAAACTCTCTCGCTCTTCGTCCGTGAAGCCCGCACTCTTGCGGTTGCCCTTGGGGTTGTGAATGTCGATCTCTTGATGCGCGACATTCAGGTCCCCGCACCAGACCACGGGCTTGGTCTTCTCCATCTCCTTCATCTCACGCAGCATGGCCTTGTCCCACTGGTTGGTTCGGAAGTCCAGGCGCTCCAACTTACCTCCAGCATTGGGGACGTACGTGTGGACGAGCCAGAACTTGGGGAACTCGAGCGCCAGAAAGCGTCCTTCTTGGTCCTTGCCCTCGTTCTCCGCCTTGGAAACGCCTTTCGAGTCGTGGTCACCCACCACAATCTCGTCCTTGACGCTCAGCGGCTTGGTCTTGCTGAAAATGGCCGTGCTGGCGTACCCTTTTTTGACGGCGCAGGACCAGAACTGGTGCTCGTACTGGGGCAAAAAGTCCTCGAGTTTCTGCAGCTCGTCACGGCAGATCTTGGTCTCGCTGAGACACAAAATGTCGGGGTCCTCCTGGGCCACGTACGCGCGCAGGTGGACACTTTCGTCCCGCTTGAGGACCGCGCGGAGCCCATTGACGTTCCACGCGACTATTTTTATTTCAGCGTCCGCCGACCGTTTCGAAACGTCCGCAAACGGCGGACACGCGTCGATTCGCGCTTGAAGTTCGGGGGAGATGGGCGCGGCCGGAATGGGTCGCACATGCTCGGTTTGGGTCTTTTTGCCCTTTTGGGCCGCGAAAAGGGCCCCCCACGCGCTCTTGGCGTCTGTATCTGCGGCCTTGGGCGACGTCTCGGAGACTTGTTTGGCGACGGAGACTGCGACGGTCTTGCGCTTCTTGGCGGGGGAGGGCGACGTCATGACCGCGACGGCCTTGGACGCGGCCGTCTGCAGTCGCTTGCTCTGACGAACCATTTTTGGGTCCGTTTCTAACGTGGTTTTGGGTGCGTTTCTAAAATAAGATACTTAGTCAGATTAGTACCTTGTGGACCACAAATTGTTGTAGGTGAATTGTTGTTCATCTGGGAACGAAAACTATCACAATTCTACTGACAGCACGAAAGTGGAAACAGCACAACGCCAAGAAGTTTCAGAAGGCAATTGTCGTGATTAGTTCGCTTTGTTTGGCATTAAAACTGGCCGTTGGCTAAAAAGCAAGAGGTAGATCTCATCACCCCATGATCCTGAGTGCGAGACGTTTACTCGATCTCGACGGCCGACATTGTGAAATTTCTAGTCTTACCAGCCCCAGCCGAGACCCCCACCCCAGCCACCGAGACCACCCCAGCCACCAAGACCTCCCCAGCCCCAGCCTCGTCCCCAACCCCACGGACCACCACCGAAGAAGTGTTCCTTGTTCTTGTTAGCAGGAGCGATACAGCATTAGCCACCGCCGGAGCTGCTTCAGCAGGTGCTGCCAATACACAAAGAGAAAGTTGTTGATCGGCAGTAGCGACACTAGCAATTGCGACAGCGACGACGGTGATGGTGGTGAGAGCAGAAAGCTTCATGTTTTGTTGAGACTTGTACGGCCGGGCCCTTGGTTTGGTCGTTGCAGTAAATTGCGTTGTGGTTGTAGGTTGCGACATTGGCGACAGCAATCACTGCAACAGCGGTCAGCGCAGAGAACTTCATGGTCTTCAACATTGGCGACAGCAATCACTGCAACAGCGGTCAGCGCAGAGAACTTCATGGTCTTCAACTTGGTAGCTTGGGAAATGCTCAGGTACTCTGTGCTCGGTGAATTGCGTTGTGGATGTTGTTCAGCAACGCTGTCATAGCTGCTGCTGACAGTAAGTTCTCTGAGAAATGTTGGGGAACTTGTTGATGGTGATGGAACTCGAGCAAAGTCTAGGAAAAGGCGATAGATGAAATTTTCTCCAATACGATGAAGTGTCTGTAATCTCTACGGGTGCCTAGAACTCAAGAACCAACAGCCAGTCATTATCGATGCCGCCGGTCGTCGGAGGCGTGAAGTCCACACGGGTATCGTTGCCAGCTCCAGGAACACTCACCGTCGAACTCGCGTAGTACTGACCATCACGAGGAGAGAACCACGTTGCGCTGCCCGAATGCGGAATTCTTGAGCTGTTGTCAAGCTGTAGACTGAACGAGTCGTTTCGTTTCTCAGTGAGGTACATTGGTGTCACATTGGTGTCACACCAATGTACCTCACTGAGAAACGAAACGACTCGTTTAGTCTACAGCTTGACAACAGCACTTAGTTCTTTCCCTAACGACTTCCTATGCCCGTCCCAGCGGATTGTCCCTACGCCATCCACTACCTTTTTAATCCCAGCACCGGTGCTTCCCTCCCACGGAGCTCGAAGACTCCTCCGTTGCGGGATTAGATCATCGAACGAGTTCTTCAGAGCGCTACCTCCAAAGACTGTCCGATGTCCACGTGGCGCAGTCCACGCTGACTGCAGTTTGCATCTTCCGCGGGCGTCAATCCGCGAGCAGAATGAAGGCTTCTCACAAAGCGATTACCTCCATGGCGACTGAACGCCTTCTTGACCATTATGAGCTTATGAGCTTGATCGCGGTTGTCACACGCGAGCTTGAACCATTACAGCGACCTTCTTCGGAAAGCCGCCCATATCGACCGTAGAGCTTGATCGTGATTGTCACATCACGAGCTTGAGTTGTAGTAGTGAGGAGAAGCGAGACTCCCGCCCCACCGACGACGGCAGCGGCCATTTGCACGCCACCGAGTTGCCTTCTAGAGGCTGACAATTGAACTTGATCACGGATGTCACTTCGCGACCTTGAGTAGTAGTAGTGAGAGGCGAGCCTCAATTGTCAGCCTCAAAAAGGCACCCGAGCGACCGGGTGCCTTTTTGAGGCTGACAATTGAGCTTGATCACGGGTGTCACTTCGTGAGCCGAGCGGCCACTTGGGCCTGGTGCCGACATCTTTCGTGCCGGCGTCCACGTCGTACTGTTGCAGGTTTCGTCGCCATGCTCCTTCCAGGGCACACAGAGGGGGCTCCCTACCCGGGAAGGCCATCGACCCAGAGATCTTTGGGAGGCGACCCTTGCTTGAGCGCGACGTGTCGTTGTGGGAACTTGGTGTTGGTCTTGGTCTCATGCAGGGGTCACCGCGCCCCGCATGGTGCAGCGTTATTGATGATTTTGTTGGCAAACGCCGAGCACGCCGCCGCCGCTTACGTACTCGGCGTACAGGAAACACCCCATCTCTCATTCTCGGCCCCACTTGAGGGGACTTCGCGTCCGAGAAGAGAGATCCTCGAGAGAGGCGCTGGAGATGTCCCTTGAACCACTTGTGCCAAACGGCGCGAATTGCGAAGTGGACTGAACGAGTCGCCATGACCAGTGTAGACGTAGTAGCGGTCACGAGTCTGCGAGGCCAAGACAGAGATGTAGCGCGTGCCTTCGTAGGTGTTGACCGACTTGCCAGTGTGGTTACTGGGTGAAGAGAGGAGTTCACGAGCAGGTTCGAGCTGCTCGAGGGTGGCAGTGGAGAGGCTGCTGAGAGGTTTGGTGACGTACTGGATCTGTGTGGCACCTTCGAAGTAGATATCCTTGCGCCACGACCCCGAGGTGTTCTGGTTGATCTGAGCTGGGTAGTAGTCGCTGTCGCGGAGCAGATCTTCACGAGATTCGTACATTTGCCAGATGCTGTTGGCGCCGTACGTTAGCGCCTCCGTAGACACCATGGTACAGACCCGTGCGGATGTGCGAAGCGTTCCAGATGAGGCGCGTCAGGTCGAAGCTGTCGTGGGCGCCTTCGTAGTGGTTCTCGAGGTCGAGAACGGGGCCCGTGAACTTGTCACGCATCTCGGCGATGTTCTCGTAGTTTTTCGTCGAGTCCCACCCGGCTGCAGGAGTGAATTTGGAGGTCGGGTCGGGGGTGGCGTGACCGGATTGAACAGCATCGACAGACACGCGGTCTTCCTCGTTGGGCAACATGATGTGACCGTAGGGCAGCGGCGTCACCTCGGGCTTGACGATCCAGCTATTCGTCGGGTGGAACAAAACCATCGACTCGTAACCCGCTTCACGCTCGGAGTCCTTGAGTCCATGACGCATACTCGCCCACACAGAGGAGGTGTCCTCGATGGGGGCCAACAGAGACGGCAAATCTTGGTCCGGGTCTTCAGCGTAAGCAGCCTGCACCTCCGACATGTTCCAGGACCACACGACATCGGAGTCACCGCCCAGAATCTTTGGCAGACCAGGGTACCGGCTACCGATGAATTGACCCCACTCGTACGCGTTGGACTCGTTGAAAATGCGTTCGGTGCTGTGCCAACCACCGTTCACGTACATTCCCCACGTCGGTACCAGAGCAATCAGGATGCCATAACTCGCAGCCAGATCGACCGTCCAGTCCACCAACTCGAAATACTCCTCGTTGGGCTTCGACGGGTCCGAGTTGTTGAACGGTAAGTGTCCGTAGAAGTTGGGGCTCGTGGTGCCGTTCAGCTCCGAGATCACAACCGTCTGCACGACGTTGTACCCCTGATCAGCGCGTATCTTCAGATAGAAGTCGATGGACGTCTTGTTAAGGCGGTGCATGAGTTCCCAGGCCGTATCGGCTTGCCAGAAGAAGGGTTCCTCGGAAGCCTTCGGTAGAGGTATCGCCCATAGTACGGCGCGGAGATGGCGAGGTCGTGCCAAGACGGGTTTGCGGCCGAGGTCGCGGAGAGGCCAGCCAAGGAGAGAATGCCGACTACAGCAGCTTGGATCTTCATCGATGTTGTGAAGTGAGAAATGAAGGAACTCTTCGACTTCTAATGCCATTGCATCGATCCTGTTGAGTCACACAATCACTGATTGCCCAAGCCAGAGCATTCGGGTCTTGATTTGCGACTGTCGAGTCTCGCTGCTGGTCATCCCCCTCTTCATACACTCAGCAAGGGCGACTGACGTGGTCACCAACCAGGGACAATGCGATTTCTTGAGGGCATCACCCAGCTGTTCCAAGTTGGAACTTCCAACGCAAAAGAAGAGGCTTGTGCGGCGCGTCTCCGCCGCTAAAGAATCAATCTCTGCTGCTTGACTTCAACGTCGTGGTGGTTGAAAATGCTCGGTACATGTATGCAAAAGCCGCCCTTCTCAGGTCACGTCACTGCATACGCTACATGTAAACTTAGCTAAACACCTGCACACGTACACTCTCCGATGAGTCTGCTCGAAAGAGGAAACCCGTTCGTACAGTCATCCCATCAATGGTTGCAACGCGACTGCGTTCGGGTTCAAGCGAAGCCACACGCGCTTCAACCACGCGCTTTCAGGTCTGCTTGGGTAGAAATGGACACCGCAGTGCGCGGCTTTCTACCCAAGCAGACATGCTGACAGCATTGCCACTGACAAAACCACAGCAACTGGTTGAACAGGCTTCAATGACCGCGGGCTCTTCAAAGATCTGGATCCGCCACGCATCCGAGTTGACGGAAGTCACGCTTCTCGATTGCCCAGTACATCTAGCCATCGAGTGTTTTGGCTGCAAGTACAGCTGTAACTCGTATCGAGGTAAGAACTTGGCAAGCTTTTCGTCACACCTTCCACTGTAGCCTTTCATTCAACTTGTCTTGACACGCGACAGCGTCTGCAACACTTCCAATCCCAATTTCATTCTCGGATTTGCTTTGGGCAGCACAGCACCCGTCGTTTCTACCAACTTGCCATTCTCCCTTTGACAACGCCGCGGTGATGAAGATCCAAGCCGCCCTCGCTGGCCTCCTTTCACTGGTCGGACTCGCTTCGGCGGACCTGTCAGCGGCACGACCTCGCCATCACCGCTCCCCGATACGGACGCTACCTCACTCGCACGTCTTCCAACGAACCCTTCTTCTGGCAAGCCGACACGGCTTGGGAACTGATCCACCGTCTCAACAAAACCTCCATCGATTTCTACCTCAAGACTTGAGCCGAGCAGGGTTACAACGTCGTTCAGACTGTTCTGGTGTCGGAGCTGGATGGCACAACGCGTGAGAACTTCTACGGGGACCTACCGTTCAACAACTCGGACCCGACCCAACCGAACGAAGCGTACTTTGAGCTAGTGGACTGGACGGTCGATTTGGCTGCGAGCTACGGTATTCTGATTGCTCTGGTGCCCACGTGGGGAATGTACGTGAACGGCGGGTGGCACAGCACGACCCCCATTTTCAACGAGTCGAACGCGAACGAGTGGGGCCAATACATCGGAAACCGGTACCCTGGTCTGCCGAAGATCCTGGGCGGTGACTCCAATGTCGTGTGTCCTGCAATCGTAACTGAACGAACATATCGGAGGTGCAGGCTGCTTACGCCGAAGACCCGGACCAGGATCTACCATCGTTGATGGCACCTATCCAGGACACCTCGTCTGTATGGGCGAGCATGCGTGCTGGTCTGAAGGAGTCCGAGAGTGCTCAAGGCTACGAATCCGTCGTGTTGTACCACCCAGCCGCGGGTTGGATCGTAAAGCCCGAGGTGACCCCGTTGGCGTACGGCCACAACATGCTCTCGAATGACGAAGACCGCGTGTCGATAGTAATACGTAACTGAACGAAGCATACC